>JAUYWV010111217.1:0-12503 GCA_032274565.1 Nematoplana nigrocapitula
TCTCCGTGTTAGCTCTCACTCTCTCTTTCTCTCCGTGTTAGCTCTCACTCTCTCTTTCTCTCCGTGTTAGCTCTCACACTCTCTTTCTCTCCATGTTAGCTCTCACTCTCTCTCTCTCTTTCTTTCTCAATCTCTAAATTTGTCCATGTCTTCTCTCTCTATCCATCTCTCTCTCTCTCTCTTCTCTCTCTCTCTCTCTCTGTCCTCTCTCTTTTCTCTTTCACTTTCTCTCCCTATCTTTATTTTCTCTCATTCTTGTCTCTCCCCTCTTTTTCTCTCTCATTTCTATATTTCCTCTGAGAGATCTCTGTACTGACGCGTCCCCTCGACTATAGGAATTTACAACAACATGCTGACATATCAACCGTTATAAGCAATGCTTTAGGCGCGAAGTGTTGCCTCCCCATTACTGACTGACGCCTATAGAAAGAAACACGAACGAGTGGGAAAATTGTGAGTTGACCATCAGCATCGGTGGTCGAAACTCACTCAGAATCTCGATTACGTCAACCTGTCAGCTGTGTAGACGTGAGTCTAGAATAATGCAGCGTTGACACCCCTTCCATGCCCCATACAGATGAGTCAGTTCGTCGAGACACAAGTTTTTCTCGGACAACGCGCGATGTTGATTGATTTAATTTATCGATCAATTGAATTAACCATATTCGAGACTGCTGCTAACCAATAATCAAGTTGACACGTTCGATATACTGGACATTCGTACAGTGTCTACTGTGTTCTGCGCTGTCGGAATAAAAATATCTTTCATCTACAGAATCGAACAATTCAGCCAATATGAATTTGTTTTTGGAAGAATTGATGAATATTTGAACAGAAATTCGCCCAACTAACCTCCAAAAGTGTTCTAATTCTAAGAACATTCCAGCACAATTTACGTACCCAAGGATCTTCGATTAAAGTGAACTCAGGACAGATGGCTTCTTTGGGCTCTGCTAATCCTGTGTACAAATAAGTGATGAAAGCTCCGGGAGAAGACCATACATAGATGTTCGTAAACCTGGCCCTAACTGGTTGATTGGTTTATTCGCACCGTCCAGGGCTGTCCACTCTTCCCCAAACACGCGCTTTGAAGCAGTGTAATTTGGCAGGCTAAAAAGTCGATCGGACCTGAACGTCCGTCCGCCTTCAGGTCGGAACTTTTCCCAATGTGACGCTTACTACCCCACTGCATGGCTTACGTGGCTCACCCAGTTAAGGCTAGCGATCTGCAGCACTTGTCGCGGATATAAGAAGTCCACCCGGGGGGCACTTGTAGCGTCAGGGCTACTACAATACCCCGTAGGGGGAACCCATATACAGTACCTGTGCAGCCTATCTACACCAGAGGATTAAATTTGATGGTATGGGTTTTCAGATATGCCAATTAATCTTCGAAATTATAATGTCCGGTGTCACCGTGGAGTCGATACCTTTCTATATATAGAGAAGGTGTTAAGGCGACAACACCATAGAGCAGTCAAGAAGACCATTGTCTTAAGAATGAAATGAGCCAGTTTATAATAGAAAAGGTTTACTGGTTTTAACAAGCTTATAACTCCACTGACAGTATGCAATATACATAGAACAGAAAACGCAGATTATACAAGTAGTATTCTTTTCAAAATTTAAATTCAGATATCGATTAAACTGTTCTTATTTATAAATCGATCTTCATACAATCGATTCTTATTACATTTTCCCTCTTGGATAAATGAGCTCAGCTTGAAAATCCCAGGCGATCAGGTTGTTGGCTCCGCCTATAATGGACCGACGAAGCTGGACTGGTTCAGGATCGGTAGTCTGGACTAATGGTTCTGATTTTTGGATATGTAGTAGTAACATGGTGGTTCGACATTAGAATCGTTTTCGACTGATTTTTCGCGTTTGTAGAAGATATTGACATCGTACGAACAGAGTTATTTGTATAGATGGTGGCGCACTAAACATGCACCTGGACATGATGCAAGATCTCTTATAGGCACTGAAGACTCCCGGCCACCAGGATATCTATAATACGTGCATAATTCGAGTTTGCTTCTAGTATATTCTACCTCATCAACTATGGATGGTCATCTTATCTGTGCCTCTCGAAACGACGAATAGCAAAACAGGTCTTGAACTAACAGCCGTGTTGGAAGTGGATGTCCACGTCGAGAATGACGGAAGAAACTAAAAAACATCTTCTAGCATATATAGTCGCAGTTGACAACAAAGAGCGCCAGGTAATTTCCTATCTTCAATGCTATCCGTATACTGCCTTCCATACAATTCCATTGTAACTCTCACATTGACCATTTTCTTCAGGATGATATAATGAGTTGATTTTTTGCTGCTAACAACATCTCCATAAATAGTACTCCGTGCTGTATACAGTAATGGAGCGTCTTATTTTCACTGTGTTTTCATGAATTGTAATTTATGTTAGTTGTTTTAATTGATCAATTATAATGCCTTTTCTGTTCATGTTGCTAGGTTACTTACTTATTTTAAATATTTGATGATGATTATTTTGAATAATCAAAAACTGGTAGCAATGAAAGAAATGTCTTCCTCTTTTTAAGATGTTACTGCATGCCTTTAACTATTCTTTGAAACATTACTTTATTACAATATAACCAACATCCACTTTTAATTTATTCTTATTGTGAACAAATCTATACATTCAACCGCATTATGAATTTTATCCTGTGCTTTCAAACTTTGGATTTGGACAAATAAATTGGACGTCAGATAATTTTCTCACGCGCAGTATATTTTACTCGATATTTCTGAAGTATATAGGAAGATAAAATTCATTAATTTCTATACAAACGCAGAGGTTCCGAAATTTGTGTGAAAGTGTGTTGTGCATTCTCCTTATCGATTTCCTTAAGCGCAGGCACGTCGTTCGACACTCTTCGGTGTGGGCTTCATTTCCTGCCGGCAGTCAAGGGAGACACACACCCCCATCATTCGCGCCCCATTTCTAGATAATGTGCGGTCCCATCGAGGTGGCAAGTCGTCTTCCTCTGCGACTTTGTTTGTGTTGTGAAATGCCTCGGCGGAATTGTTCGAAGAAGTGGTGGTTACCGTCGCCTGTCAGGTAAACTGAGAAAGAAAAGGGGTGAGATTAATTAAACCTTGGACAGAGGGATTTCTGACGCTATCGCTAGAAAGCCACTTAATATCTGACAGGGGGGCCGGGGGGAAACTATCGTTAACACCGCCGTATTGTGCCCAGACTCATTGATATTCAAAAGGGGCATCCCTTCAGACACCGGGGAACAATGGGAGGGTGTTGGACTGGCGCCTAGAACTCCGCCACCCTTCCCTCAATAGCCCCTCTTCACTCTCCCCCAATACAATCGTATCCTTCCCACCCCCAACCAACTTTCCTCTCTCCCTTGGCCTAATGGCGCAATGACCAGAGAAAAATTTGGCTAAGTAATATTTTGGCCTGCAATTATTATAGCTCGTCTTTCTTTCTATATTCCCTGCACAAGGCACGCTCGCTCACATCCATAAGACAGAAATCCCAATAGCGACCATCAACCAACCTCCTCTATGATACTTGTCACCACTCACCATTGCAGGACGGGCTGACTAACTCTGTCTAGCACAGTGACCGTTGGCTGCTCTGGAGGAGTTTCTTCACACTTTTGGTCTGCGCAGTTGTTTTCAATTATGAACACAATCAACTCCGCGAGCCATAAACTTGACAGAATGTCCCCCTTCCGCATGACTGGAATAAGATGAATCCATTTCTTGGTCGTGCCGATGATGCGGAGCTGCTGACTAGCAATTTGAAATTAATATTGCTTATCGCTTCCGCACACCTCCTATATTGAAAGAATAAAAAATATGCCGGGTTCATTTTCACTTCACCAATTGTTGGTGCGTAACGATATTAATTTGTTTTTTTTCACGACAGGTTTATTCAATATACCTATCTGCTCTATTCGTTCCTGCGGGTTTGTCGGTTGTCCTTATAGGTTTGAAACTTTCAGACAAATTTCAGAATTATTTCAGGCCCCTAGCTAGTGGGGAGACAGCTGCACCCCACCCTCATTCTGGAAACATAGGATAGCACCCCTTCAAAGGTTACTAAAGACACTTTTCACGCTATCTTTCTCACACAAGAAACTTTAGTAATGCTGACTAGTTTATTATGTACATTCCGCCATATCAGAGGGGTAGCAGACTAGCAGCACTATTCGGATTGTGGTGGGAGGGGGGTGCAGGGAACAAGGGGCCCTCCTGATGTTTGCAGGGTCCCCTCTTAATTTTAGATATGTATATACAGTATATATACATATGCTGTACCTAACTAGAGAGCAGCACAAAAATTACTCTAGGATAATTACAATCGTTTTTGATATTATTGGTATAAATATCCTTTAAATCTTGGGTCATATTCCTTCCCTTAATTCCCCATTTTTCCGACTTTGTCAGAATTTCCCAATATATGTAGACACTATACACTTTCATCTGGTGCCCAAATTCAGGGTTTGCTATGGTAGCACTATTCCTACCGCAGTTGCCCCTGGACTGGAGTGTCCACTGAGGCTATGAGAGTGCCAGGGGCCCAGTGGGGAGTGCCCAGAGTAGAGTATATCTTGCTGTTGTTAATGAGGGTGAACTTCCTAGTGCTAGCAGATCTAGTGAGAGGAAGGGAGAATGCAGTTATATTTTGGAAAAAGCCACACGGAGTTCTTCCCCAGAACCGGTTATGTGGCAACGGGCACGACATAACCCTCTCTCTGTCAGACAAGGAAGACCACTGGCGATGCAGGAGAAAAATTTTGAAAAGGGGGAAAGAATAAGAGACTAAATTTTTTCTACATTTTTGAAATATCGATTCTTTCTAGACAAGTATGATTGTAGATGAAAAGCATGGATTGACGTTTATTGTCTATCATTATCGATCTGCATACAAAGTATAGAGGACTGGCAGATACGGATGGGCCATGCCATGTCTCGGTTCACAATTTTTGTCTATATTCTTCCCATCGATCTTATTTGTGTTTCGCCTCTACGCAGCGAAAGGAAATTTGTGAATGAAACACTCGAACTTACTGGAGCCCAATATAAGAGGGCGATGAAGAGGGGCATGCCAGAGGTCACCTATACCTTACAAACAAAGACGACTTATTTTCATCTGCTACAAAAGGATATATATAGTTACCCTCATGAAGAGGCGGGGTTTGTGCATTACTCCTCTGGTACTCGCTTTCTGCACAAAACACGTTATACATTAAAGTCAAAAGTTCCAGCGCTAATTACTCCGGATGATAGAATGCCTGTTAATGACAAGAAAGACTCATTCGTTTTCACAAAGAAGGAGTTCCATGCTCCATTTCTCCAACCGCCCTTCCTATATCCTCGCTCGTCCCGAGGAAGCTGAATCGTGGCGTTTACGATCTGTATGACGCGGGTGTCCCGCTTCATAATGTATTGTATAGACATAAGTAGAAACCCAACGAGTCTCGCCTGGTCGTGGCTGAACTGAAGTCTAAAGTTAAGTGGTGAAGTATTATTGTTCGTATTGACCTGTATGTGGCTTATCCAGCCCCGTGTGACTTGACCAGCCTTGTGTATAACTTGCGCTATTGTAGGTATATGTGTATTATTGAAATGGCTGGATTATAATATACAGTAGTTCATGTTTTGGTAATCTTAGTGTACAAAAATGAAGCATAGTAGACGCGATAATTAATCTCCGATTATCTGTCCGATTTAAGCCGATTACCTTTCGGCTTTCGGTAAATTAGATTACATTCAATATGTGGGTTAAATACATTTGAGTGATCTAGGAGGACACACTAAGTTACCTTTATATGCGAACTGCACACCAATGTATCAAATATGATACGCACAGAGGTGGCTTTCTCGTCTCAAACGCGACGAAATAGAAACCTGGTGTGAAGTAGAGAAAACGCTTACTACAATATTCCTCTTGAGGTCTTAGGTTTCAATACTCTAGCAAGTGCGATTTAGAGCGAGGTGTGTCTTTTGATGATGCAATTTTCAAATTCAGATCAATCGATATATACTTAATCTAGCATTTTAATGTCCAAGACGCATAAAAATAAAATCAGTCCTTAAAAGCATAAAAATAGTATATTATTATATACTGCGTACACATATACAGTACATGTATAGGGAGGAACCCCAATCAACATAACAAACGTGCCTGTGTAAGTGGCACAACCGTGGGTCACTGTGGATCGTTAGGACAGAAACAGAATTAAAAAAACAGAGATGAGCTCAGCATATAGGGCACTCTCTATATATGTACATTTTAGAAAAATATCACGATGCAGTCTGACTGTTGCAAGAAAAATACTGCGCGCATAGTCTATTGGATTTCGAACAGTCAAAGATTCGACAGTCACAAAGACACATGTCTCTCTCAACTTCCACATATACTGTAAAACATATTCATTCAGCTCACCCTCCCTAATAAACAGGAAATATAGGGATACTCTCGTATAGACACACCAGAAACTATTAACACTACGAAGGGACAATCAATCGTGTTTGGGGACAGAAAAGAAATCAAGATATAGATTTAAATTGTGTCTGCATCTGGGAAAGTACAAAAATATTGTAGTGCGCTTGGCAAAAATTGCAGAGTTGCAAGTTGAATTAGAGTATGTAGGGGCACGTCAATTTGCAATCCTACAGTAGCAGATAACTGTCAACACTTACTATAATATATAGTGTGTATGATTCATTCAATACTGAGGAAATTGTTCAATATGATCGATGACACTCCCGATTATTGGGAAATGAACTGACATTCTCCTTCTCACGACTAAAGAAATAGAATGACACAGATACCCCGTCATAGTTAATCAATTTATGAAAAGTTATTATTTAGGAGTCTGTCCAAAAATCGAAGTGATTTTTCTACGTACTTCGGTTTTGTGAAAAAATGGCTCCACCTCGCCTAATTTTTAAAATAAATTTTCAAAGTTGCCTACATACTTATTTATATGGGAGAATTAAAACTTATCAAGATGAAGGTGATGACGTGCGTTATTGTAGATGTAAGGGGGAAAGTTAAAAGCCTACTTTCTCAATCTCTTATATGTATATACTGTAAATAAAATAGCATGCCTATTCATTGCTGAACCAGTTTCAATTGCCACAAATGTTAAAGTTCAAAATTGATAGACGAGATAGAAAATCGTAACAAACACTTTTAAAGAAGCAATTCATTTTTAACACAGTCAATGAGCTCAAGACAAGTCTATTCATGGGTCTAAGAAAATCCGTTTTTCACTTGTTTTCCAGAACAGCATGTATATCTAACTCCAATATTTAAAACTCTGCAGCATTTATGCCTTCAAAACTGATTTTTGAAAAATCGAAACTGGTTTGGCAATGCATGGCAATGATATGATAGCTTGCCCACATATATTGGATCTCATATTCGCGTGAACAACCATGATATAAATCACATTCTTCTCATTAGAAAACAGATAAAATTAATCATATTACTGACTTTGTAACTAGTAGTATCATGAAACTATATATATTATCCTACTGCTGTCATAAAATTCAATAAAACAAGATTCAACACATGAAACAGTAATTTGTATGGCAGCCTTGCCCCTATATCTAGGAGGCCAGGAGGGAATATGCGGTCCTATATCAATGGGCTTGTCTTTCTATTTTTAGCCGACTTCTCGAGACGCCTACAACGCGCGTCCACCCCCACGCACACAGAATCGACGGAGAGCGTATATTCATTTCACCAACGCACCGCCGGCACTCAGTCCTCATCGACCATCGCGACCACCTTCTCCTGAATATTCTTGAAGAAGGGCATGAGGAAAGTGTCGGGAAAATCGACCTCCCATCCGTACCGGTCTCGCCGCTCCTGGCGCTCCCTGAGCAGCTCCTCGTGGCTGGGTTGGGGAATCCAAGGTCGTTTGGGACAGAAGCCGATGTCCTCCTCCTCCTCGATTCCGCGGGCCAAAGCTGAGGCCGCGCGCAGAATGGAGGCCTTGCGACGCGCGTGGAACTGCTCCTCGGGTGGTGTGGGTGGACGCGCGGAGGTCTGCTGGTCTCCCGCTTTGGCACTGCTACCGCGCGCACCCCCAGACTAAAACAGGAGAGGGGACAGATGGGCGCATGAGGAGAAGACATACTTACACGAAAAAGAGAGAAGTAATCGCTATGCCACTACAGTGAGAAATACGAGAAAATAAAAAACAGAAACATCCTCATATTGAGAGACACGTAAGAAGAAGTACACTATGATAAGATAAGAGTGAAAAGAGAGAGAAGAGAGTGAAAAGAGTGAGAGAGAGAGAGAGGAGAGTGAAAAAAAGAGAGGAGAGTGGAAAGAGAAGATAGAAAAGAGGTAAGAGAGAGAGAAGAGAGAGGATAGAAGAGAGGGTGGAAAGAGAGTGGAAAGACATAGGAAGATAGAGAGTGTGAAAGAGAGAGCGTGAAGAGGAGAAAAGATGGAGAAAGCAGCGAGGAGAGCAAAAAGAATGAGAGAGAGTGAAAAGAGAAGATAGAAAGAGATAAGAGAGAGAGAGAGAGAGGAGAGAGGATAGAAGAGAGAGTGGAAAGAGAAGATAGAAAATAGATAAGAGAGAGAGAGAGAGGAGATAGGATACAAGAGAGAGTGGAAAGAGAAGAAAGAAAAGAGATAAGAGAGAGATGAGAGAGGATACAAGAGAGATGGAAAGAGAAGATAGAAAAGAGATAAGAGAGAGGAGAGGGGATAGAAAAGAGAGTGGAAAGAGAATATAGAAAAGAGATAAGAGAGAGAGAAGAGAGGAGAGAAGATTGAGTGGAAAGAGTGGGAAGACAGAATAAAAGAAATATAGAGAGTGTGAAAGAGAGAGTGTGAAGAAGAGAAAAGATGGAGAAAGCAGCGAAGAGAGAGAGAGCAGAAAGAACGACAATTAAGTGGAGAGTAGAAAGAGAGAAGAAAGAGAGAGGGGAAAGAGAAGGAGAGACAGAGAATGGGGAGGAAACATAGAGAGAGGAATGTGAGAGAGAAAGGGTAGGAGTCTTTGGGAACGCAGGATTGGATGATCCCTTATTTTCTGGAGGTTTAGGTTACAAAATATACAGTAGCTGTCAAACATCTGTATCAGATAAGTGTCATTTTCCCGTCATAATCATAGTTAATAACGTGTTGTAAACAACAGTCGTCAGAGGCATTGTTGCCTGAAAGCCGGTCGTCTGTTGGTACTTGGTAAGCTTAGTTGGGATATCGTTCTGATCCATCTAACGGGATGTATTTGTCCTCATTGTAACCTATTAAGCATAGACATCGGGTTGTACACCGACTGCACAATAAATATGCCACAAAGCAGTACGACCATACCAATGTGTAGTAAACTTCATTCTTTCTATTTTCTAGGAAAGGTAACATTTGCTTTGAAAGAGTACAGGTAGTAAGAAACTGCAACCGTTAAGCTAAAAGTCAAAATGGGGCAATTAACAAAATATGGAAAATAATAAAAAACACATTTATAAAACGGATAGATAGCAAAGCTTTTCTTGTTAGAACTAATCGATATAAAAAAGAAAGAAAAACAATCCTACAAATAGAACTGGTTTGTTTCACTTATCACTATAAAACAATACATACTTCGCATATGCTATTTATACAACAGACTACATCAAAACTACTTATACATATAACAGATAATTCACCAGTTGAAACTATGATGTAAATATTAACTAAGGAGAAAAAACTACAAACTGTTGAAGCCTGAATCTATTTGGTACGCATACAGCTTCCTACCTGATCTCTAATTGCCTCGCTCAAACCTCTACGTTTTGGAATGAATCCACATCTAGCAAACAAAGTGTGTGGACTTTCTTCGATTTTATACACTAATCTTTTTCCAATTAATTATGCTGCAATTGTATCGTTCTATTCCAGTGAGACTTCTGATTCAAATGTCTCTACAACTACAATACTTTGCGTTGCAGGTCATTTCACCTTGACCGATTTATAATCAGACGCAAATTGTTTGAAAAATATTTCCAAAATTTCGATAGAATATTTATACTACTTTTATAGTAGTACAATATGAAGACATTTGAATTTCTTTAAAATAGCATGGAATTTACTGCCGTTTAATGAGGCATATTCGTGGACTGAAAGCCTGCAGTCGCAGGGGTACGGGCACACCCAGCATATTCGACAAGGAATCTCGTGGCCCAGTGGTTAAGCAGATTGACTGGATATCTTCTCGAACATATCATTTTGCAAATTTTACATCTAGTACCAGTGTACATCTTCCGTAAATGAATGAAAGAGCTGGGAGAATGGGGGAGGGAGAACTAACAATGGAAGGGGGGAGAGGTGTTCTAGGAAGGACTACCAAGTGTTCAATCAAACATTTGCGGTTAACGCATCGATCTTATGGGGAGATTCCACTACTGAAGGAAATCAATGAACTCAACTCACAATACCGGCCTGAACGACGGTATGAGGCATTTCAACAGCGGGCGGAGGAGCTTCAAAAGATACCTTCGAAGAGGGGGACACCCAAACACGAGGTTATTATGTTCGCAACAAAAGAGATTAGACAGAAACAGTCTTGTATCGCAAGTCAGCGCACAGTAGTATCCCCGATATAAATTTCCTTCTCAAATCAGTTATTATTAGTTGTAAGAAATTTTTAAAAAAACAGAAATTGTGTGAAAATTGTCCTCACATATTTTTTTAACCAATGAACGAAAGGAAAATATTAGTTTGTCGAGAAATCAATATTATCACAGCAAAGCTTTCTGGTGTTAGCCGGCAGCATTGGTATGAATAATACACTGAATTCCCAAAAAAACGCAATTCCTATATAGCCATAGCTGACAGTGATAAAATGACGCTCCTAATTAAACAGATAAAACTTTAAAATTTAAACTGACCAATTTTGGTTGCAGTTCAGCTCGGTTGACCTTTTTGTGTCTAGACATCTATATAGTCGCGTCTAGACTGCAAACAAATTTAAATTTAAACTGACCAATTAGGTAGCAGCTCAGTTTGGTTGATCTGTTTGTGTCTAGACATCCAGACGCGTCTAGACTGAAAACAAATTTAAATTTAAACTAACCAATTAGGTAGCAGCTCAGTTTGGTTGACCTGTTTGTGTCTAGACATCCAGACGCGTCTAGACTGAAAACAAATTTAAATTTAAACTGACCAATTAGGTAGCAGCTCAGTTTGGTTGACCTGTTTGTGTCTAGACATCCAGACGCGTCTAGACTGCAAACAAATTTAAATTTAAACAGAATTGCGGATATTCAAAACAAACGCGTCGAATTTTGTTTTTTGGAATCCAGTGTATATATGTACTATATAGAATGCGGAAAGGGCGTTAATCACATGCATAGATTGTGGATAGAAGTCACAAATAGCGCAAAGTAACAACAACAATAGTCTATTTTATCACTGAGAGAAGACAAATTTAAAAAATAAAGATTTCATTTCTTACTAGATATGTAAACTACGACAAAAAGGCACTCTAAATATGTTGCGATGGACGTCCAAAATCTGTACAAGCGTTTCCTGTTAGTCTTCCTAAAGTATTCAACATGAACACCATGCATGATCATTTTCAGAAAAAAATGTGAGAAATGAGTTTTATGTCAAAATATATAATCCGAATTAATTCGCCTACATTTTGTAAAACGGATTATCACAATTTTCTGGCATATTTGTGATCGAGTTCCTCGAAAGAGAATGTCAAAAAGCTTCGCTACAGTTTTAATCTGGAGTGTGCCCCATATTATACGGGAAAATTGAACGAGACCTAGCCAGAAAAGTGAATATCATCTGCGCCTATAATTCATATAGTTTGGAGAATAGAGCCAGTGAGAGACAGAGGTCTGTCGTCGCTTCAAAGTTAATTATTTTATATGACTAATTAAAATAATCGAAAAAGACATTTCTATCAAACATTTCCCAAATGCACTACTAACTAGTTATTTTGTTTGTTTGTGCAATAAGTAGTAAAAATGATGCCGAATAAATCCAAAAGTAGTTTGAATAGACATACTAGAGTAGACACGAGCATATTAAGAGATAGAATGTGTATATAATTTGAATAAATGTGCTTTCGGCCAATCAGAAGCTACAATTTTCAGTTCTAAAAATAGCAGCGGAAATTTCGGCTGTTTTCGTAGAAATTATTTGCTAATAAAATCGGCAAAATCCACACAAGGTTTTCTCAGGTTGTCTCATTCAGAGACATAAAAACATTGCACAATAAGTGGAATAATATATGATATTCTTGTTCAGCACTATCGCCGTATATCCTAAATCTAATTACTCAGGGTTTTGTTTATCCATTTTTATGTTTTTACCAAAGATGTAGAGAATAACAACGGTTGATGTATTTTAAATTATGGTGGATAATGTTAAAAAGAATTACCACTTGTGTACATGATTTCACGTGCCTACCAAACCATAGAGTATACATAGAGTTCCGTCTCTAAGGTGGTTGCTATGAACTCTATTCAAAATTTGGTTATTTCGAATAGGC
>JAUYWV010111228.1:0-12502 GCA_032274565.1 Nematoplana nigrocapitula
AGCAGTAATTTAGATACTGGAATTGTCGGTAGCCTTGTGCTACACCTCAATCCTCTGGGCGAGGCCGGGTAAACAAAACAAACAAACAAACCAGATTAGAGAGTCTATTTTTTAGCGTAATACAAGATAAAAACTAAATTCATAATCATATAACACAGCACTCGATGAAAAATCATTCTTATATTTTTTTATTCTTTTGTTGAAGTGAGATTTAAAATTGTAGGTAAATCGCTTTCTTGAAGACCTTGAAATTATGTAATTTTAGCAGAGAGGAAAAGTGTGAGAAAAACGTCTGAAGTGTTAGCACACGGCTGCGATGTTCACTGGATCGCGCAGTCACGCTGGAACAGCGTTAAGATAATTCCTGTTTTATGATTTATATATTGAAATGCCGCTTAACGTGGCAATTAGGTAGCACTTGAATAGATTATATAAATGACTATATCTTTCAGATTCTGTGGCTGATCTTGCGATTCTTCCTCCTCGCAATGGAAATGTCAGTGGTGATTTTCGGTGTTGCATCTGGTAAGAATTCGTCTTATAGTCTGTCCTAGTATAAACCAAATTCCGGGGAATTTTTTACTGGTAACTGATAGGTCATTTGCCATACCAGTGCTCAGAATTGCGCACTGCCATTTCAGGAAAATAAAACCGTTCTGCTCTTAACTCTAAGACTTTAAGATCCTGATGAATATACACAACGTGAATTTATCACCCTTTTTTTGGAAAGGAATGATGTTTCTAGTTTTTAAGTATACCAGAACACACTGTTTCCGAAAAGCTCTTTTTTAGTTATCTGTTTTTAAAATACCTCCTGTATTCATCTCTGACATCATTAACTCCTTCATTTTTTAATTTTTGGCCCACCAGTAAAGTTCCCCTAAATTGCACTGGCAGTAACAAGGATTGTTTCTCATGAAACGCAGATGTTTCTTATATACAGAAAAGTAACAGAACCTGTATTGCAATATGCGATTCTTCAGAGACTCTTTGGATGCCAAATGGATGCCAGCCAATTTGAACACTTCTAAAAGTTGTCAATAATTGTTGTATGATGATTTGTTAAATAAAAAGTGGTATAAGAATTATAAATAAGATTTTGTTCAATTTTGATCCCATGATTGCTCATATTTGTATTCGAGTTCCGTTACTTTTGGCGCATCCTATATAATTACATTATGCTTTCTGTACAACTATCCAAGCTGTGTGAGAGGGAGTATGTACTGTACAGTATGTGGTGACTTGGTTAACTCAGTTCTTAAGTGCACCACCGTGTGAGATAATCTTTCACGCCTTCATGGTGATAGTGCTGCTGTCAGAACAACGCTAAGGTGGATGAGATCTCTGATGTGAGATTTATAGGAAGAAATACGCTACTGCACTTGTGATAAATTTGTTTGTCTCGAAACTCGAGTTATCACACTCACTACGAAACATAATGTCGAAAATAGTGAACCGTCAATTAACGGTATCAGTTGAATAGTTTGTATACTATATAAACAACACTGGTGTATATTAGATATTGCTTGTATGCAGCATCATAATTTGGTCGTTTTTCTCATTGTTATAGAAACATATAGTATATATAATGTATATATATATATATATATATATTTAAAAATATCTCGATGGAAACGTTACCATATTTTACTTGATTTAGTAAATTGAACCTGAAATTTCTCCCTTTACCCAGACGTGGTACTATGCCTTGATATAATGAAGAGGAATATTTGCAATTTATGCAGTAATTCAATTTTAAGATACAACTATATCCAGTCGTAATGTCATGATTGAGAGAATGAAACTTACACAAAGTTTTTACGGGATAGCCGAGTTGCTATTTCATTCTCATGATAAATACGCGATTCGCGTGAAGTTGAATTCATGTTTCAGCAAAAGTGCACACTACAGATCCTGTTCTTCACATAATCACTTTTAATAAATTGTTAGATTGGTAATATTGGCCTTGATTAACATATACAGAGAACAGGGATGTAAATTCCTATGCAATTTAGTATAACTTCAACAGTGTTGAAGAAACCAACCTATTTGGTTTCGCTTTATTGATATGCTTCACATATTTCAGGGTCCTAGCCAGATCACAAACATAGAGAGTACTTCTTCGGTCTAGGCGGAGAGTAATGAATCGATGCTCTGCCAGCTATAAGGTGCTCTACCAAGCAGTAAAATGACACATGGATGAATTACTGTACACTCGGTCATTCTGTATACCAGCCAGGAACTTTTATTAGTTCACTATTTCTCCGACAATAATTTAACTGTTGAGTCATAAATAGAACAACTGGTGATTAAAACAAAGTCTGTCAATATGTTGTGACGCAGAAGTTCAGCACTATACTGAAAACTGAAGAACTCAGAAGGAAAAGAACTGATGGACGTTTTGCAAACACTCGTACATTTTTCATCATACATATTAGCCGTAAAGGTACTTATTGATCTGTTTTTGCGAAAACAATTTAATGCCGTCAACAGTAAAACTTCGGTGGAATCTATATAAACTCAATATGCGTCAAAGGTAATGTGATGCATTTAAAGTAGTCTTCTGCATTTTGTATTTATTCTGCTGTATTTCGTTTGTCCGAGGTAAAATATCAGAAATAGAATTGCCGCCCATATGATTGAAAAAGCATCACTTCGGTACGATACGATCGGAGACGATGCGCCTAAACCTTGTAGCCGCAGATAAGTGGCACAGTGATATTTTTAAACTGCTTAGTAAAGGCTGCTTGGTATCCAGGTAAATGCTGCTGCATTTGAGGAGCAATTGGTACTCCCCAAATCCACAACAAGTATTGGAGGTTCGACCATCCCAATAGTACACCGTACATTCCGGTGCCAGATTCAACCAACATGTGTCGCCTCTAATCGTGGGTCGGAGAATAGGATTGGCCAGGAACCCCTCACGCATGCTGGTTGGGATGCGGTGGGATACTTCTCCAGGTAGGCTTTTCACCAGCAGAGCCACCGTCTCCTCCAGCTTTCGGATGAAGGACTTAGGCAAATTGATTGGATATGGGATGACTTGTTTGTCCACAACCAGTCCTGTACAGTTGAAATACTGCGGACTCCTGATGAGAAGATGGTTTCCCAACGTTGATTGAAGGTTGAGTATGTGCATGGTTTGTCCATTGGCCTCCACACATTGAGTGGAGGAGATTAGGTACATAAATCGTAATGTAGCACAGTGTGGTGCAGTTGTTGTTGTTGTTGTTGTTGAATTTGTTTCCCTCTGCTCTGTATATATAGCCGCGGCGGTGGTTGGTGGTTGCGGTGGGACCTTGAAAGATCCTACTACTTTCGTGAAGTGTGTTATTATGTCGCAGAGCATTTGTTGACATTCACGCACGCCTATTTTTTGTGCAGCTCATTTGGACAGCCGGTCGAGCGTTCGTCGGGTGCTCTTAGTGACCAGCTTCATCGCCTTTTCCTATTCGCTTGTCCAATGCATCCTCGAACTAATGCAACCGGACACCCACTTCCACGTCCCATCGCACAAATTCGATCTTTATGGCCATGGCGGAGTCTACTTTTTACTCATCACCTCCATCCTCTTCTTTGTGGTGAGAATAAAGTGCGGTTTGTGCTCTTCAGAATAGCGTACCTAGTATGAAGAGCTGTCCAATTGCTACACGGGTGTTCAATATTGTTGTCCAGTGTATTTTGTCCAAAGAGTACTCACTTTAGTCCTCAGACAAGCGGACAAACATGCAGGCATATAGCTACAGAAAAAACGCCCGTTAAGAGCATCGTTTTTATATTTTATATATTCAGCCTGCAATTTGTTAGTGACCCACTATCACCCCGCTGTTTAAAGGCAACCGAATCAACTAAGTGAGTGCGAGTCACAGTGAGAGACCTATCTATCGGAGAGATTCCTGTCGCGTTGTCTGCTAACTGTGTGCCTGTAGTTCTTTCTGTATGTGCAAAGACTAAATTTAGTGAAAAACCTACATATGGACTTTAGTGGATAGAGGATGTGTAAGCGCACGGTGAAGTTTGTACATGTATCCACAATGAATTTGTGCCTATACCCGTAAGTCGATATCGATGCATTTGACTACTACAGTACGCTATGCAGGAAATCGGTCGGACTATTGCGTATTTCATTAACGCAGCATTTGTTAACCAGCCAGCCCAATGCAACTGGAATAGTTGGATTATGACAAATATCTTAGACGAAACTTAGTCCACGTTATCGCAGCGAGATCCCCTAAAAAATATTATATAAATTTACGTCATAAAGTTAGTAACAATAATAGTCAAGCTGAACTGAAGCGTTAATCTGCTGTTAGGCCGTGCAATCGAAGCCATGGTTGTGGGGAAGTTCTTCTATTCATATTCTCATTGCTAAGCTGTTTAAAAATTCGGTCGTCAAACAATTAAGAGTTTGTGATTTTCCTCAAAACCGCATATACCAGAAACTCAGAGCTTTCCTGGTCGAATTATTATATCTTACATAATAATTGCGGTGCTGATGCGAGCTGTGATTTAATCGCAGCTGTGACTTCCTTCTATTTTTCTGCGATATACGATTTTTCAGTGTTTATGTACCGCATGCAAGTGAGACATTCATAAGTACTAGCTTCTTCTTCTTCACTCCACATGTTGGCGGGGCCAGGAGCATCATCGTCCAGGGAAGGATCCGTCCGGCCCACCCTCCTCAGAAATGCCGCCATTTTTCTTGGTTCCCTCATTATCTCTCCAATTTCAGGGTTGGGGCCCCACAGGTTACACCGAATATTCGCCCCCTGAGGGCACAGACACAGGAAGTGCTTCACCGTTTCAATTTTTGGTTCGCCACAGGTTTGGCAGTAGGGGTCTTCAACTAGGCCTGTCCGCTATAGTCCACTCTCACTCTCCATTTCCATCTCTCTTGCATTCTCTCCATCTCGTTAGTATTATATCTTCCCCTCACCCCACTTTCTCTCTAACGCCACACTATCTCTCTATTACACCATCTTTCTTTTTCTCTTTCCATCACTCGCATGTTTTTCTCTGTCTTTCTAAGAAGACAATGTCTGTCATCACTTTCTTTTCTAAAAACAAACCCCGTGTGAATCTACTCACCAGAAGCCTCCTGTTCGGCCAATTTGAGCAGGGCGTCACTTATGTCCTCACTGGGACTTTGCCCGCTCGTCCCCTGACCCTCCTCCGGTTCACCATCGGACACAGCCGCCTCCCCTTCCTCGTCCTCGTCCGCATAGCCATAGGACACCAGACTCAAACCAGCTGTGCAAATGGGAACAGAGCAAACATTACCTGGGGAACGACCAACAAATCTGTGATATTTTAGCAATACATAAGTTTAGAGAAAATCGAATTCGTTTCATTTTACAAGTCGACAATGCTGAATTTATCAGCATCGTCATAAAACAATCAATAAAAACAAGACATTTTATCGACCTCGTTTTCACAACGACAGAGATACGCTGGTCAATAGGTTACCTCCAAAACGGAAAATAACACAACCTGTCAGTAGCGAGTATGTCCCCTCTTTTGACCGACACGTTCTCAATAGGTTTGAGATTAGGAACAATTTACTGGCTACACCATGCGGGCGACTTCTGGTGCAACCTGTTGTATGAAGGCACTGGACGTTCTGGAACGATGGGGTCTGGCATTATCATCATTTCTGGAGCACCGCAGACTGTCCAATCTGGTGAAGAACCGGGATGACCAGAGACTTCAACATCTCGACTCAAATGAAAGTAGTATCTCAGTCGTTGTGAAAGTGAAGTCAATCAAAATGCCTCGCTATTATTGATATGAAGATAACGTGTTACAAAATCAGCATTTTGAAAGAGTAGTATTTTGTTTACAAGCATGTTTCTATAAGTGTTCCGCAAAGACTGAAGGATCTAAGAATCACCAAAAGAGATCTAGTGTACCGTCCATGACATCGTACTTGGGCCCTTGTTCAGTAACAAATTTCTAACCTGATGTGGAAGTGGTGAAGATAAATGGTCTGAGGTGCTGGAAAGAGAAGACGATGAACCAGTTGGGAAAGAATAAGGATCTGGAAATAAATGGCATAAGAGTGAAACAAAGACCGAGGATGACATGGAGAGGGGGATGCTATAATTGATGGTAATGGGCGGATGATCTGACGCCGAGATTTTATAGCAAACCTTAAGAGAGAATATTACTGGGATGTTCTCTGTCCGTCATCAGACCACTGAGCAGGCAATCACAACAATGTTCACAAGTCACAAAATGTATAAGTTACTCAGATAATTCCTTATATAAAATAATTTATGAAACAGATGAGATCAAACAGAAGCGTCCGAAGTTGCTGAACCGCAAATCAAATTTTCCTAATAACTTACATGTCAGTTTCGATTTCTTAGCTGGTGGAGGGGATGGCGGTTTTAGTTTTGGGCTTGTCACCTGAGACGATGGCGCTGTGGTATTATCATCTTCATCATCTGAAAATGGGTCACCTGAAAAAAGTTGAAAATTCGAAAGTTACATTTCGCTTAACTGTCGTACATATATAATATATTGTTTATAATTTTACATCCTCGATGATATCATTTCCTGCTTTAGTTTCTGTATCTTGGTCTTCACCTACAACCATTATCTTGGTTTTACCAATGTTCAATAGGAGACCGGCATTTTCGCTAGAAGCTTTCACCCGATCTATGGTTTCCTGTATACCATTGTTGTTTGCATTCAGTAAGGTAGAATCATCAGTATATCTCAAATTTGACATTGCTTCACTGCCAATCTTTGCACCTCCTTAAAAACATGTGGGGATGCAATAAATCCTTGACTCACACCCTGGCCAATACCATACCACGACTTGAATACAAAGCACGTAGCAACTCTGTCATATGACTTAGGAAACCCATTGCATACCACAACCACTCATGTTGCGCACGGTATCAAAAGCCTTTGAATAATCTATGAAACATAGAAAGAGTAGGCTTTTGATCTCAAGAAATGTTTCGATCAACCCTTTGTTAAAAAATTAGCTAATATTTAATTAACTATCTATCAATGTTAAAAACTTAATCATAGAACCCTAGTTCATAGTTTGAGGTTAATTATGCATTTTCCTTTTTGTATATAGTTAAAAGACTTTTTGTCATTGATAGACAATCAAGCAAATAAAGAGGTGGAAACACACAAAGCAAAATATCTTAAAATTAAAGATTAATGAATCCCATATATTTTCATATATAAATTGTAAGAAGTGAAAATAATAAAAATTCACACCTTCTTTGAGTATGTCCTTCTTTTCATCATCCGATTCATATGTTACCAAAGAACGCAAACTTGATTCTACAGTTTTTGGACTTCCCATCATCATCTAAAACAGATGTCAATTATTTTATCTATTAAGTTCTGTGGTCTTCTTTTCAAACATATACAGTAATATCCATCATATAAAAGGTTGGAATAAATCAAATCTAATGGTGATATTAGACTTGTACTTCAATGTAATTAAAATTAGTGGGTAGTATCCAAGCAAGAATCATAAAATATTGCTAAAAGTTATACGAATAATAAGACACGGAAAAATACTATTTACTACAAAATAATTTTAAAAAGAAAAGGAAGCTGAGGTGTGGAATGGAATTAAATGCACTTTTGATTATTCACTCTTAAAAAAAATTATTTCATATCATTAATATTTTTTTTGTATAAAATATAAAAATAAAAATATGCTTAATAATAAAGATTATGGAGGTTAATTAGTGAATTAAAGTCATTAGAAGTAAAGCAGACTTCTATTCAAAGTGACAATTGTCAGATAAATACACAGCATAATTTTAAATTTGTTATTTTATAATTGTATAAAAGCCATAATTGAAATATTAAAAATAGAGACTAAAAAAATAGTTCTAAGTATTAATTTAAAATCTACCAAGTGTATGCGGAATTTATACTTGACAAGGTCCCATATCTAAAACTCTATAAACAGAGTACAAAAATAGGACAACATAATAGTCTACTTGGATCTGTAAATTACAGTCTTTACTGGAGTTAACTCTCTGAATATTCCAGAATATATAATTCAGTATGCCAATACACTAGTGGTTATCCAGGGTAAGAAGATAGAGCAGGAAGCAAACCAACTCTGGGTAACAAAGTGATGAAGATAAGACAACAGGGCTGCTGAAAGGTATTGGTGGAAATAATGTAACTAGCAGCAGCTAGCACTCTGTAAAAAAGGGTTTTAAAAGGGTATTTCAGCATCAAAGGAGTTTTTCACTCAAAGAGTAGTTCAGAAATTCATTCTAAAAAAGGGGTTTTCACTAAAGGTATTTCATAAGGGTTTTTCAGTAAAGACTTTCAATTTTTAAAGAGTTATTTTTTATGGAGGTGGTCAAACAATATTGCACACTATTACTGATACATTATTTTAGATCTTGACATAATATTCTATGTTAGCAAATAAAGCGTGGTTTACGTTTTTCCTTTTGAATTCCTTTAAGAAAATCTGTAAATGTGCAAGACTGTTCGATATATAAATTATCAATTTCAATTTGTTTTTTATAGTATTTTCTTTGTCCTTAATTATTCAGGTACCGCTTTCATTATTGGGGCTATCCTCTATCACATCATCACCTCGATCTTCTGTTCAGTTAATTTTATGGGTACTTCCACAAGGATCATAATTGGTCAATTATGTGATGTAGGAACTAACATCTGCTGGTATATCTAACAGATAATAAATTCAAAATTCACGATTAATTTAATACGGAGAGCTACTACCTCGTGAATCATGTGTTTGAGGCAATGTATTTACATGGAAGGTGGACATTTTGAATATATGTTAGAGATATGTAATTCAGTAATATACAATTTATTACAAATACATAACGATTTTGGAATTGAAATTGTATCAATTTTTGATGGGAACCCTGCAACTATCACAATTATACATGTTAATATACCCTATAACTAGGAGAGTAGTATATTCCATTTTTTGTTTTACTTGAACCTGTAAATCTCGATTACTTCACTTAGTTAGTTTGATTAAATTTTGTAAAATGCATAATTCCAAATGGAATATATTTTACTACATACATGTTAAGAAAGGCTATAACTTTAGCCATCATATTTTCTTATTTGTTATTTCATAAAAAATTTAATATATAATTTTTGACTAAATAATATCACTATATTAAGAAAATCGTCAACACATTTCTTGTTCTAAACATCCTTATAGTCATCATGGAGATAGGCTCTTAAGTGCAAGTTTAAGCGAGATCGGAAGGGCTCATTCAATCCAAAGAGTGAAGCAAAATAAGCCACATGTTGCTGTCATAAATCTACATGTGTCTGAGGCTCTATCGCACATGTTTCCTGGTGTACTGTATTTCTGCGAGAATAATACTTTGTTTTCTACATGTACACAGTAATAATTGGACACTTCTAGCTGTGTTCAGAGAGAATGGTCGCATTGTATCAATACTTTGATAGTCTTGGTGAGTCTGTTGAAGACAACCACAAGATAGGCAGCATACTGAATTGGTTGGTAGCCATTACAGGTGACATGGATAGCTGACTTTTATTCACTCGAGTTACAACAAACAGTTCGGACTGTGGTGTTTTTTGTCTGCCACTAAGCGCCTGGAGAATATGAGACAAAGAATCAAAGCTCTTATATGTAACAACCTTCAAGAAGGTATGGGCATGGAGCAGGGACCTGGTACCGGGGAAGCCAGGGGGCATTTGCTTAATGTGCCCTTTTAAGTCTGTTTTGAAGAAATGGTGCCCCCTGACAAAATATGTGCCTCTCTAAAAATAGATGTTGTACCCCTTTGACAGAAGATGTGCCACTTTGACATAAAGTATTCCCTATTGAGAAAAGAAATGCCCCTCTGATGAAAGTTGTGCCCTTCTAATGGAAGTTGTGTCCTTATGACGAAAGTTGTGCCTCTCTAACAGAAGTTGTGCCCTTCTGACTGAAGGTGCCTTCTGATTGAAGGTGCCCTTCTGACTGAAGGTGCCCTTCTGACTGAAGGTGCCCTTCTGACGAAGAGCTGGGACTGTCGAAAGACAACTGACGATGTGGTTAAAGAATAATACCGATGTTGATATCTTACTGTTAGAAGTCCAGCTGCCATTGTTCCACATGATGACAGCATATGCCTTACGACATATCAAAGACATTATTGTGGAAATATTGAAAACGTACTCTGTTTCTTAACTTAACACCATTTCAGGAGTTGTGAAGATTTTGAAATTGATTTTAGTCAGCCCAGCTACCAATGCACAAAGTGACCGAGCCTTTTCCACTAAGCATCATATAAATACCTATTTGAGGTTCACCATAACACAAACCCTTTTCAGCCAACTTGGTTTGTTAAATATTTACCGTGAGAGACCAAAGGAAATTGATCCTGATTCTGTTGTTACCGAGTTTTGCCATTTTTCTGAGAATCGAAAACAGTTATTTGGTTAAATGTAATTTTATGATGAAGTGTGGACTTTTGGCCAGTTTGTGAATGAATTTATGGCACTCTATGTAGCAATGACTTCTGTATATAAATAGTGATTTAATCAAATAATTCTCTATATAAATTAAAAGGATGCCGTGTACATTATTTCAGTTTGATTTTTATAATCTGTAATAAATATAATTTACCTATTCTAAGACTTACTCATTTTATTACTGATATGTATTTGTTCCAAAAAAGAAAGAACTTAATTTTATATTCTGGGTGTGTTCCAAAATGATTATTCAAAAATTAATTTCTTGTAATTTTCTAGATAGATAAATCGTGCAAGTTTCTCTGACATTTATTATTTCAAAAGCGTTTACTTATACAAACAACCTGCATATATGTAAAATCACTACCAAAAATGTGCCCTTTTCTGGAAGTAATTTTTTATTTGTTGAGATTCTTGGCGAATAACACTTACATTTTTAAATAGATCAAAAGTATATAATATAACTATATATAGTTTCATTATATTGACAAAGATAAATATATAATAAATAGTCTTCACAAACACTCACATGATAATATTATAACTCTAATACTAATATTTTACTAGTATTGATCAATAATAATATTTTATTAGTATAATTATAATAGTATTGATCAATGATAATATTTTACTAGTATAATTATAATAGAATTGATCAAAAGTATTTATAATAGTAAATGACTATATATTTTTAATTTTTCCTTATTGCCATATCTTTTCATAAAGACAGAAGTTGGATATACCTTCCTAGATAATACCATCTATGCTGCTATTGCTGGGTGGCAAGAGGAATCAATTTCACTGCAGCACCATGATATATATTAATATATGAATATTATATCATAACTTTATCAGTTATCAGTGTAGTCAAAGGTCAATGCTATTGATAAATGATAATGTGATTACATTGTCAAAGTCACTACATGCTATTGATAATGAGGTGTGAGGTGGTTAGAGTTAGTTGCTTGTTATGGCTATTGTCATATTTTAGACAGCCGTAGCATATATACCATCACCACTTGGCCTGCCACAAGTGTTGTCAGCGAGTGAGTGCAAGCAGACAACAATGATAAATAATATATACACACATATATATATATACTATGTAGAGAGATAAATAGGCAAATAGATAAAGCCTAATAGGCGACATGCCATAGGCAGGCAAACAAAGAGCAGAGTGAAATCGATGACTCAGTGGCTTGCAAAAAATTGGACAATGTAGTCATATTTGACATTGTTAATAGCAAAAAAATTGATAGTGTGGTTGCACTATCAATAGATTTAATGGTTGTCAAATAAAAGCAGAGTTAACTAAGATTATATTAGGGACTTCAGTGAGATTTAAAAACTAGAGATAATTAATTTTGAAATTTGGAGTATTTATAAAAATAAGCAAGATGTAAGTTAATGTATCTGTGAGAACACTTTCACGCAAAGACCGCTTGACCAAATTGCTTACAATCTCGTGTGAAGTTGAGCATAGTGCCGAAGATATAGGATAGGTTTTGTTTTAATTGTTGGCTTGGCTGGCTCCCCAGATCCCAGGGTTGGCCTATAGGAAAAGCTGTAGAAATTTGAATTCTACAGTAGTCGACTGATGCAATGGCAATGCTAAATCAATAGACAATATTCTACTAAAAATAATGAATTAGAATTTTGCAAAATTGCAATGCTAAATGAATAAACTACAAAATAAGACTCAATTTTATATCTTGTTGTTTGTCTAGCTCACTTAGAGGCTTTTGGGACTGCTATCACCTTTTTTTCAGACTCAGAGTCTGAGTCAGACTGTAAACCTGACTGGCTGAAGAAATATTTGCATCTGATTGGCCCATTTCTAACCCGAGATGGCTGGCGACAATGCAAAAGCATCCTGGGGACTAAATAATAACAAGAAATGGCTGATTGAGATTGCAAAGAACTAAGAAGACTAAGATCAAATGAGACATGAAACTTTCGACGTATTAAACATTTCCCGTCAATTTTTTCTTTCAGAAATATCATATATACGTTTCAAACAAGCAAAAAAATTGAC
>JAUYWV010111239.1:0-12502 GCA_032274565.1 Nematoplana nigrocapitula
GAATTATTTAATGATAACAGAGACAAGAAACCAGAACAGCAAATTAAAGAAGGACCTATAATACTGAAAAGTGAAGTGGAAAATGCACTAAACAATGTGAAAGCGTGAAAAGCATGCATGCGGTGTAGATGGAATATATACGGAAATGTTGAAAACAGCTAGTGAAATCACTATAGCCATTTTAACAGATTTATGTAATGACATCTACAATACGGGGCACCTCCCAGATGACATGAGGAAATCAGTCTTTATTACACTACCGAAAAAAACAAATGCCGTGGATTGTACAAACTTCCGAACCATATCGCACTTATGAGCCACATCACCAAACTACTTTTAAAAATTATACTGGGACGAATAAAGAGCAAAATTGATAAGGAAATCATTGAAGAACAATTCGTTTTCAGAGCTCAACGGGGGACAAGAGAAGCTATATTCAATTTTAGAATGATTGCTGAAAATATATTGAAAACAAAAGGACGTCTATATATGCTTCATAGACTATTCTAAAGCAGTTGACACCATTTTGCACACAAAACTGATAGAAAGTCTAACAAAATTGGTATTGATGGAAAAGACATACAGCTTATGACAAACTTGTATTGGGAACAATATGCAGCAATTCGCGCAAATAACGAGATTTCAGATTACATAGAAATCAAGAAGGGAGTAAGACAGGGATGCATACTATCACCAACACTATTCAATCTATGCACAGAACTAATTTTTAGATAAATTGATGATCTTAAAGGAATTGTCATTGGTGGAAGGTCAATAATGGATGAGATTAAGAGAAGGAAGACCATCTACTTTGGACACGTTGACAGACACTCAACAATACAAAAGGACACACTGGAAGGGCTTGTTGAGGGAACGCGCGCACAAGGGAGACAGCGGATCAAGTGGATGGACAACATTCGGGACTGGACGGGTAGAACCTTGACAGAGTGCACACAGCTTGCGAAGGATAGAAAGTTTTGGCGGTCCATAGTCGTCAACCTCCAGAATGGAGATGACTGACTGACTGAGATGGAGTTTTCCACATTAACATTAAACTATAATTGTCATTCTGCAAACCGTTCGGTACATACACACACTCACACACCTACACACATTCACAAGACACACATTTTTTACAAGCCAAGTGATCTGCCTGGCTATACAGCTAGGGGACTCTGCATTTAGTGCGTGTACTTTTTAATCGCAGATGGGTGACTGCATATGTACAACCAATAGGCATTTGAACAGTTGTATACAGTACTGGGGAAGCGACACTTTTCTCGTATTAATAAAAACTTTACATTTGGCATTATGTCTTTGAACTTTGGTCAAGGAAGAAAATTACGAATTGAACCGCAATCATATACTTACTCAGTGTAATAAAAGCGATAGACAAGATATTGAAAAGTAATTAGGTCATGTTAGTATAGATAATCCATACAAATCGGGTTGCACGGCACAGCTATAATAGCTATAATAGCTGTACCGCGCAATCCGATTTCTATGGGATAATCTAAATTATCAATAGCAAGATTGACAACCAATGATGAATATCGGTCGATCATAAACAGATGTTCCCGGTAAACCTTGGTTCAGCTCTTCTATAACAGCTGTGCAGTAATCTAAATTGCTATTGAGTATTTTAGATTGTCAGTGGACAACACCTTTTCATCTTTACAGTTCCATGAACTAGGCCTATATATACTCACGCGCCATATTTGAAATAGTGAAAAAACCTCCCTCAAACAGTGTACCTGTTCGAAGGTTTCTCATCTTTTGAAGATCTCGTTAAACTTATGACTTTGAATACCTAACATATACTGTATATCTGACTTTGTACGTAAATATTTTTTTCTTCGAAAATATGCATTTACATAAATATTCCGGGAATAAGGAAACTACGTTAGCATCTAGATTTCTTTGACAAAATTGGATCAGTATCACTAAGAAAAACACAAAAGGATGGAACTGGTACTATGAACAAAAGGTTGTCAATTAAATATATGCTATCTAATATTAAAGCGTTGTGTCTAGTGCACTCTGCAGTATGGAACATAAACAGGTCGATTGAGGCATGTCTGCAGTTGGTAGAAATAGGGTTCCTATCATGCAGAATGCTGAAGATCCCCTGGGTAGAGAGGGTTTTCAACAGGGAGGTGTTACGCCGTTCTGGTACACATCGACAGCTCATGCAAACGATCATCACCAGACAGATCCGGTGTGTTGGTCCCACATTCGTAGCTGGAAGAACTACACTATATATAGCATTGACTGTCGCAATTGTGGGAAAGTCAATGCGAGGCTGCTAACGACTGACTTTTTGGGGGTTCACCATGCAATTGGCTCAAAAAGAGAAACGGAAATGAGATAGTTTAAGGCAACAACATTCTATCGATTAAGTGACGGTAATATTTTGAATGAGAAGATATTAGGAGAAATATTTTAGTCGAAGTTTACTATACACCTACTGTAGTGTCAACGGAAGAGGGATTTATTTTGTACAATAAGTCGAGTAGTCACCATCAGGACCCCAGGCCTCACATGCTGCAACTAAGCAGTTCTCATAAGTATATGCATTGATAAAGATATCTTCGCTACAGTATACGTGCCGACCTGTCATATCAGCAAAATAAGAACAGAGACATCACCATATGTACTGCATATCATCAGGTTATAATTATAATGTTAAAAATTCCCAGTACTCACTGTATCCACCGTTCAGGGAGTAATCCAGGTGAAGGCTGTCAGAATAGGTAAACTGTTTTGGCTGTTATCTAATGATCCATTGGAAATATTATATTGTATATGTCATAGTGCCATTTTCCAAGCGGGCACGAATATGTACAGAGTGTACTACAATTGCGGTGCCGACTATTCGACTTTCCGAACGGTACCGAAAGTAAATATCCGTCGTTTGTCTGTGCAGTGTCTTCCCGAGGTGTTCTTCTCAGCTACACCTATCACTAAATGTGTACAATGATGTCACCGCCTAACACAACTGCTCAGTCAGTCTCGACTGAGCAAAAATTACAACACTGTTCTCTAAGGGAAGGAGTGACAGACAAATAGAAAGAGGGAGGAGAGAGTGAGTAGTGAGGGGACGGAAGAACTGAAAGTGTGTGGTTTATGTGTTAGCACGCAAAAGTCGAGGTAATGATGCCGCCAGTTGGAACACAATCATCTGCCATCCCTTTACGTCATTTGACTAGTCAAGTAGCAACCCCCTCTCATTAAAGTAACTAAGGGTATTCGCCTCGCGATCAACCAACCAACCACCAATCAATGGGTCCCATAGACAAAACACCTGCAGACCGACTTGAGGTGTAGTAGGAAGTAAGTAGTCGAGATATCCTATCCCTCCGTACATCCGCCGGAACAATATATTGTTGAGAGTTTGTAAGGATTTTTTACGCGAAATTGTTAATTTTAATTAGCACAGGGGTATGCGTCATTAGTGGGGTCTTCATCAAATGTCTCGGATCAGGTATTTTTGGATATTGTTTAACTATAGATGTTATTTGTACTATTTACAGTTAGAGACTGCTATAGGACTCAGTCCCGTATATTTAAAATCGAAAAACTTCATTTTTCTGTAAAATTGTAATCACAAAATTCCTACGATGCATATGACCACGAAATCATCTTCGAGCAAAGCCATGCAGTTATATACGCATGCTCATTGGCTGCGGAAAATTCAACTGGGATAAATGCGTGTCATCTCGGGCGAATAGGAAGGCTGAGCATATGAACATCTCCATGCCCTCGTAGGAAGAAAAGAGAACCGAGGAGTGATACCTTCGTAGTCCAGGAATAGGCAAAGCGCATTTCAGAAATAATTTTAGCAACCGAAAATAATTTAATTCTCACACAAAGGAATGATGCTTATGCAATTTCTTTGTAGTGTAGTGCTCCCTGTATAGTTAGTACCGAGGAACACTTCTTCTGGACCAGATATACAGTCCACAATACATGAAATAACGTACAGGTAATGAATCGGCATTAGGAAAACGAATACGCAAAAGAAAAGGAGAACCAATAATCTATTGGCAACCGGTTTCGACCGTTCCACAGTCATTCTCAAGCCACAGATTTAAAAAATGCGGGTTCAAGGTCATTTGACAAGAAACACAATGATATAAAATAACCATCCATGAAGCGCTGGAGATAAGAGGGCAGAATCTATCACTCAATGTGTCGTTAACTATTAACAAGGGAACCTCTAATTCTGAAAGTATTCGTCTGCCAATTGCATCGTTGTGTTTTACATATTATTGTGATTTTTTCGAGTGACCTTGAACCCGCATTTTTTAAATATGGGACTTGAGAATGACTGTGGAACGGTCGAAACCGGTAGCCAATACATGTTTGGTATAAATTTAGTTCTCCGTTTTATTTTCCGTATATGAATAATATAGTAACTTCCCGATGCCTCCTTTTGTTCACTGTTTCAAGTTTTCACAAAGTTGGTGTAGGCATGTATTAGAAATATTAAAATGAAATTAGTCTAGTAGAAGTAGAACAATGGAAACATGGCACGAGGAAGTACAGCGAAACCGGAAGGAAAATTTTTAGTTTTACGAAGTAACCGGGAGTTTATGTTTTGCTTTTAATCTTCACGTGTCTCAGCATATACGAAAATATGCGAAAATAGTCGACAGCTATATATGCACACAATGGTTTATACATTTATCTCAAAACATGTTTGTTCTTCTGTCCAACAAAAAACTATTATAAATGCACTACCTACGCTAGAGAAAAAAAAATTATTTGGATTTAAATGATTCATTTAGTATTAACTTTACTGACAGTACGACGAAATAAAGGAGAAAATCTGTCGTGAGTATGTCATAGGTTTGCTCTAAAAAACCACCATCTTCGCCCCGATAGACCAAAACTATTGGGTAGTTGATATACTATCTTGTTAGTTTATTTGTTATTCTCGATATTGGCGATCACTTTCAGTCAAATGAATATACAATTGAATAGTTAGAGTGGCGACAAACTGGCAAGGGTTGCACAGCCTCTGTTACTTGTGTTTTTTGAGAAAATAGTCATTGGAAACTTACCAAGATTATCGATTAAGACGAAAGAGTCGCACGTTTATCTGACTGATAAAATTTTGAATTTAATATCTTTAATTAACTGCTCTTTTCTCCATGCCTAAGTTTTGACTGCTTTCAATGTTTTTGTAGTAATGCCTACATTGGGTCGCGTGTGGATAAAATATGGTTATTGTTATGTTTTTTGTATAAGCAGCTCAATAACATACTCTTTTATTTTTTTATAACACGTGATATTGTTTATCGTTTTAAACAAATACAACATTACAACACTCCTTCCTCCTATAGGAGAACATACACATAAAAATTGGAGTCAACAGTAATAGTCGGGCTGCACCCAAGATCGGGCCGCATTTCCGCAATGCAATAGGCAGGTCAACATCCGGCCCAGATCACGTAGGAGCATGACCAGGCCCCGATTTGGCAGACACAAAGCTTACGTTGTCCAGGAGAGTAACCATGCCCAGTAGGTTGACCAGGCACCATTGTCCAAGGAGGTTGACCAGGCCCCAGTGGCCCAGGAGGTTGACTAGGCACCATTGTCCAAGGAGGTTGACCAGGCCCCAGTGGCCCAGTAGGTTGACCAGGCGCCATTGTCCAAGGAGGTTGACCAGGCCCCAGTGGCCCAGGAGGTTGACTAGGTCCCAGTTATTTCTCTTAGATTATACGTTTTTTACTACCTTTCAATCTATATTTATACATGCTTTGACAATGCCTATTTTTCTTACAAAAATGGCACGTGATATTAACAGCTGGACAGTTTCTAAACTCATGGGTTTTACCACATTTTCCACAGGGCTGTTTCTTGGTAGGCTTATTAATTTGTTATCTAGAACTGACTTCATTTTATGTAGTTTTTCTTACTAGAACCATAACTAAATTTCTTCCAATGCACAACATAAATTTCAGTCTTAGTTTCTGTCGAAACCATCATATTAGAAACACCTTGCTCAATAATCTCAACTCCTTCCACTTTAGTTATACTGCCTTTTCCAAGGTCAGTGCCAGAAAAGCTTCATTATCTAATGGCAAAAATTGCTTTAAAAAACCCATACTTCTTAGACCATAAATGAACTGATTCCGCATCTAATTAAGGTCCGAATTCACATTGTTTAGCTATAGATTTCTAAGTTTGCGTTCTAATTCTCTAGCATTTCATTCACCTTTTACTGAATTTGGCCAAATCCATAAATAGCCACCATTGTCATTTTCTTACAGTTTAATTGATGAATCAGGGTTTGTTTCAATTCATCAAGGTTTACGTGGAATGGTCTTTTGGTGCTACTGCTGCACACATGGTCTCGTAAGCATCATGTCCCATGTAGAAGTGATGAGAGCACTAACTTTCTTTGCGCCTTCAAATTGCATCAATAGGCATAGCGCTTCAAAACGTTGTATTTTATCCATTTGGAAACTTTATTCTTACCCGCCAAATAGTGACAGAATTTCTAATAATGATGCCCCGTTATGTACAGTAACATACTGGTTTATTTTTAATTTGCAACCCGTGCTATTTTTATCGTTTTAAACAATTACAACAGTTATTCAAAATGGAGTAAATTGAAATCAGCTAGCTCTTCTCCTGTTGACCAAGTCATCCTGATTGTGTCTGCTTGAATGAGAGAGTCGAATTGACTATGGCTGCGATGCACCCACTCAATGTATAGACCGGAATGTTTCTTATTTCACCGACTATACTCTTTTCATTTTCTTCGTGAACAATTGTGACCGGAAGACTGGTGAGAAAAGAAGTGGTAGATTCCACCGCGCTTCCAGCAGCTCTCCCAAACGGGCATCATATCGAACGGCCAGCCGCAGCCTACCTACCAAGGTAGTTGGATTAACCCGAAGTGATGATAAATTCATTGAAATTTAAATCACTTTTCTGCATAAAAAGTTTAGAGAATTTGTTTTTTGATTAAACCACTAAAGACGATTACATTATGAAAATAAACCATAAACAAATAGGTGCATTTTAGTTGCTCAACAAAAACAATGATACTGTTGACAAGTTCCAATAGCGAAATAAAAAATATATTTATGATCTGCGGAAATTTACAATATCTATCCGTTCTATCTGTTCTAATATAACATGACTAAAACTGAAACGAAATAAGGTTGAAACATTCAATCGAAATGTTTCGGAAAACTGTGACCGCATTCATGAAATTAATCAAATTTTCAGAGTCAGCGCAATATAATTAATACTAGAGGTATACCAAAAGTACTGTATAATCGTCCATGAAAAGTGTTGACTAAATATGCCAACGATCATTATTGGAAATCAAAGGTGAATGGCAGACGAAGAAGGTGAAAGTCAAAAAGTTCTATCGAGAGCGATAATAGATTATTCGACTGCGTGAGATAAACAATACGTTGGCAACAATCACTGGCATCAATACTTCTCACATTTTTGCGACATTGCAGTGACTTGTACAACGAAACAAAGTTTATATTCGACGCCTACGTACCTTTTATAGCAAAGTACAATGCTTTGTTTGGCCCACATTGAAATAGTCATTGACCGTTTACTATGGAAATATCTGCTCTTTATAAGTGACGACTGCCATAGTTCCATAATCTACAGTAAGTAGAAGATGAAATACGTCTGGAATTAGGAAGTGAAATAGTATTGACTATCAGGTAAGCCTGCCTTTTTCTGCGAAGTGAAACCTAGGAGCACTGACTAAGACGGTCGCGGGGGAGTGGATCTAATGACTTAATCAAGAGGTGGTTATAGTTCCGCGCATTGCATCAAACATTGGCTCGGTTTTGCTCACTCGAAGCGGGTGGAAACGTTGTTATACGATATTTACTTACTCTACATGAAGATCTCAATAGACTCTTATCTGACATAAGTATTCACTGAACCCAGTTTATATAGGCATTGTGTAGTGTAAAAATATGAAAAGCAGCAGTCATTCAGTATAATTACGTTGTTTGCAAAACATGTTTTCCACTGGGGAACGAGAGTGTGAATTCCATTTCGTAACCCACTCTCGAACAGATCACTGCAACACTGGCAATAAGCTGACGATCAAAGCATTGACATCGCCAAATCGGTTCCTTCATAGTCTCTCCTTTATACGAGGAAACTAGCAAAGGTCACAAAAAGACATATCGGGAGAGTATAGGTCAGGTGCGCAGGGCCATTCCCATCTCCACCTTTGTAGTAGTTCTCTATCCTTGTGGTAACGCGGGGGCGTTGCGTTGTTTTTTCTGGCAAATTCGGTACTACCACAATCGATAAGCCATCTCTATCAGTGTGGTACAACTCAACGAATCACGCTACACATCTTTCAAACAATGAACGAAACAATAAAACATTTCGACTAAGACTATGACTCAAATAGTATCGGCGTATGTATATACGAATAAAAACATTGAACACTTCCTATTTTACCTATACTCATATCACATGTTACCAATTAAAGCAGAAAATTGTGCGCATCTTATGAAAGCAGAATTTAGAAACATCTGCGATTTGCTACCTCTGCAAACTCTGAGCAATATCCTGCAATGGCATTGGCATGTGGTTCAAAGTAAATGAAATCTTGAAGGTTGCATCACCAGGAATAACGACACGTCAGAGTACTCTTCGTGTTTACCAGATGTAAGGCATCACCTTCAAAGAACTGTGCTTCGGTAACATATCCGGTTCCCATACTTGTCAATCATTATATTCATAGATGCAAATGCCTTTTCCTTAGGCGAGGGGCTGGCTGTGGATACCAAATTGTCCGGCCCAACTCTAGTACACGACTGTAGTTACGTCCTGATTGGGACTCATCAGGTGTACGCAAGAGAAGGCGAACCCAGTTTGATTTACTACTGCCAAATCAAGTCAGGAGCTCCGGAAAACGATTTCACCACAGCAAATTAATGTCATCACGCCATCACATGCAATGACAAGTCATTTGCATTAAAATTTAGCCAAAACTAATAGATGTGAATGCCTTTTCTCTAGGTGAGGGGGCCCCTCGCCCAGGGAAAAGGCATTTGCATCCATTATATTCTTCTTGTTAAAGAAATACGAAAATCACTGTGCGACGTGAAATATAATAAGTTGCCACGCGGAGAAGTATAGTTTGAATATTTTGCAGTGTTCTCCGCTTTTATTGTAAATCATATTTCAAACCAATCATATCCTATCCTTTCAATGGGAAAATTATTTGATCTAGGTGAAAAAATAAAAAAGTTCATAATAAACATAAAGTTATTTGCTTCTACTCGCGCTTTAAATTTTAAAATTTCTAAATGGCTGGATAAACTAATTAATTAACAAAATATAAAATCAAATGAAATTCAATATTATAAACGTTTCTACGAATAACCGTTTTTTCTTAGATGTTAGACGTGTATAATTCTAAGCAGCATAATTTTAAAGCATTTTATAAAAAGTATATACAGTCGTGTTTGAAAGTTTAGAATCATCCAGAAAGAAACACATAAATCACGTTATTACTCAAATTTAATTTACTAGTAGATACTATTAATAATAAAAAAGATTTTAACGATAAATACTTATTTTATTATGCAAAGTTACTAATTTAAATTCACACTTCCAGTAAAACTTCAGATTTACTTATGATTTAGAAATAGTCAGAAATTGCGAAAACTGAATGATTTATCAACGGAAAAGAATACCCAAATTTGTATTTTGCAGTAGGAAGGGCTACAACAATGATTATTTCAACTAGTATGGGTGTAAGCCAGGGTTGTGTCGAGAAAACTATGCAACGTTTTCGTGAATTAGGTACATTTACCAGCAAAGCGAGGTCTGGCAGACCTAAGGTAACTACTTCCCGCAGTGATGCACTGATTCACCATCAGGCAAGGATGTAGCCATTTACCACTGCACGTGGCGTATCGCACGAAGTGTTTCCTATATTGACAATCCACCAAGTCTACAAACAATTCAACGATGGTTGTGCAATGATTTTGGACTACGGGGCTGCAAACCCGCGCCTCAGCCCCAAGAATATACGGGACTGGATTTATTTTGCAAAAGATACCGACACTGGACTGTCCAGGAGTGAGAAAATGTAATGTTTTCTGACGAAACTTCCATAGAGCAGTTTGGTCAACGTTTAATCTCCGTACGACGTCCTCGTTGCCAACGGCACAACTCCAGATACGTCTTACAAACAGGAAGACCATTGACCAAGAAGATCATTGACGGGAATAGGGAATATCTATTTTGAACTGTATTGTTCACGTGTATAATTATTGTGTATATTGTAAATTGTCCGCAGATTTTCTTTCAATTATCCACCCTTCCCGATCGGAACCTATAAACCGATTTTTTTACTTCGCATCAGTTGTGCTCAAATTGAATAAAATTCTTATATTTTTAGGTTATTTATTCATTATCATCAGGTACCGTCTTCTATTAGAAGGTTGGCAACCATAACACGCCATTTGTGCCTGTTCTCAACTGTCCTTTTTTGCAATTCCGATGCTTTTACTTCAGCTGTATTTCTTAATATCATCTCCCCAAGATTCTCTTTGCCGACCTCTACCCCGTTTCCCTTCTATCATACCTTCTAGAACCGAAGCAGGTGGTTGCCCTGAGGATCCTCCCATAACGTGTCCTGCAAACTTCATTTTTCTTTTGATCGTCACTTCCAATCTCCTCAAGACTTCTTCATTGGTCACCTTTTCAGGTCCAGCTTATTTTCAAAAGTCTTCTGTAACACCATATTTCAAATGCACGTAATTTTTCTGTGATGTTTTTTGCTGAATTTTTAGTAATCTTTTCTTCAAGTTAAGGTGGACGTTACTTCTCAATAATTCTTTAAATTTGCAAAAGTCCCTTTTCGCCTTTCCAATTCTTCTTCTTACTTCTTCCTCGCATTTTCCATCCTCTGTAATCCAACTTCCAATGTACAGTATTTATATTCAGTCACTTGTTCAAGTTTTTTGCAATCAACTTTGATTTCACATTTATATTTTCGTTTTTTGTCTATTATCATTAAGTCCATTAACCACTTTGCTATAATCCTCCCATACTATCTGCTATTACCGCCGTATCGTATCTTCTGCAGATCAATATTTTGACCATCTTGTTGAGAAAATAAAAATCCGTGAATTATTTGAGCATCGTTATTTACAGTCGATTTCCAATGGCCTGTTGGAGTTGCACCTGCATAATTATACTTACTGTAGTTTCACCGATTAAATTTGCCATAAAAGAATTGACCTGGATTATGCGCAAACGCAAACAACATAAAAGAGCAAAGATACAAACTATATTTCCAATGACCACCAAAATCTACCCAACCCACCGAGATTTGGAAACAATCAATATATTGAATCCAGGCTCTTTGTTGGAATGGAATTAAGTCAGTAGGGGGCAGGCACATGGGGGGGTGAGCAACGAAGCCGTCGCTACTGGGGAAAGCGAACACCGGAATGTCTGGCGGGAACTGCTTTTCTTTTGTTCTGTTGCATTTGTGTGCACCGGATTTAAATTTGGTCTCGTTTCACTTGTATGAACCGGGTGAGGGACAATCTGCTGCTGAATGACAGATGTGCGAACTTCCATCTGGCTGGTGGCGGCTGGCTGGTGGCTTCATTGGCAATTCAGTTTCACTTTCGATTTTTCTTTTATTCATTCATACGCTGAAATAGTTCTGAGCAGTGAGTGTAGTAGACCGATCGGGAGGAGTGATGTACTGGTCATATCAGACACATAAAATCCAAATGGCAAAATTAGGAACAAAGCGTGCCCTGGACAATGGGCAATTTTTTAAGCATATAAATAAGCTTGGAGCTTAGCCAACAGAGATGTGGTAGAATACGACGATTTCGATTTTGAGCGGTTTACTCTATTCTTAAACATTTGAAAGATATTCGAAATATGGTGCGGTTAAATCATTTCACTTAATCCTGATTTTGGGATTCGCATTGCCTGGTCGTTTCGTTGCCTGTCAGTAATATAATTTCCTAACTTACAACACTATTTGGATTACTGTCCAAAATTCTTCAAAGGACAATTACAATGTACAGTGCGTCCTCGATTATCAGAAAATCCTGAACTCAATTTTTTCTTTCAGCCTTCCGATAATCGAGGAACTTTAATTTTTGGATATTTTCGTAAAAAATACATCACATGTGGTTTCCTACAGGTACATGCATTTAAAGCTGTTCGCTGTGTAAATTACATATCGGTTGTCAGTCAAAGGTTTTGACGTATAGGATTTGAATAATTAGGCTTGATATGCGAAATGCTCTTGTTGAGGGCGTCAGCAACTCATATTGGACGCTACGCTCACCTCACAGCGTGTTGCAGTGCGCCACTCCTTGGTCTGTTGCGTTGTTATTGTTTCTTTAAAGAGTGTCGTCCTCCATCGATAGTCGCTACACATACGCTCGTAATCAAGTCTGACTGCATTCCGTGCATAGACTTTCTCGTGGATGGCCGACTTGCAAATGTACAC
>JAUYWV010111250.1:0-12500 GCA_032274565.1 Nematoplana nigrocapitula
ACCTGCAAAACATCATTTAATATTGCCTATTTGGTTATCAAGGGATACATTGTTTGTATCCTTGAATAGCCCAAGGCCATATGATGTCGTCGATCATGTGAGTCTGACAGAGTCTCCAGAGTTGACAAAAGATTTGTTACCGATTCAAGACAGGCATGTGCTGCTGAGCTTTTAGAGCCCCCAAAGGCGACTACCCCTTTGTGATGTTCTAAAGCGTCGGTGATGATTCTGTCTAGAGAGATTTTGAATACAGTGGAGTGGAAGGTAGCGAGCAACCTTGTCTGACTCCGACTGTCGCCTAGACTATGTAGTCTCGTATACTGCCATTCGAAGTAGACTGCACTACTAAATTGAAGTATAGGTACTCGGCTATTTGACCAGGTTGCAACCGGTTGGTGCTGAGATTATATAACTTCATTGTCGCCCACAAATTACAGTAAAACAGAAGTACACATAATAAATGAGCTAAACTTAATACATATTTTATTGGTCGAATTTACGACAATCTTAAATATTGCAATCGACAACTTCTACCCGCTGCCTTAAATATTGTACTCCTGAATTATATCTCAAATTCATTTGAATCATTAAAGACTTATTCTCGTTGAAAATCATTTTGAATAGCTTCTATCTATCAGTCTGCTGTTAAAGCAGTTGTTGTTGTTGTTGTTGTTGATTGCCGACAAGGGCGTCACCGCTGCTCACGGGATAGAGTGCTCTCGCCATGCGCCAGTACCTCCTTCGATTTGGAGACGAGGGCCGAGAGTGGGGGCGCGCCGGCGCCGAAGGTGTCGCGTCAAAGCATAATACCACCTAGAGTAATTTTGCCTTCTTCATAAAAACTATCGCTTCCTTCGAATTGCGTCTTGCTGTTGCCGTCGCCGTGTGACGCACTGCGCGTCATCGGAGAGTTCTCCGAGCATACGTACTGACCTTCCCAGACTCTGCCCCCAATACAGACAGGGGCGGGAGCCCCGTGCTAAATATCTTCACCCGACATTGGATGGTCGTCGGGCACTCCTGAAACCAATGCTCCAGATCTTCGGGAGCCTCACGATACCTAGTATACATAGGGTCCGCACTAGAGAAAACAATCCTCTTTTATGCAACCAGCTTCATGCAGTGTCCCCCTCGAAGCTGTACCAACAAGACTTCTTCTCGGCCTTCTTGACGCCATCGCCATACATCAGGCGTGTTCGTGCGTGCGATATCTTGGTGTCTCTGAGCTCTCTCTAGATGGTGGCCTTCGATGCACTGATACTCACACCGCTCCGGAAGCTACCCACGTCTCCAGAAGCAGCAGTCTTCGCCTGTCTATCGGCAAGCTCATTCCTTGCGCTTCCATCTTTCTTTGTGACTTACTCAGCTGTTACCAACCGTAGCTAGAAAAAACGCGTGTCATGCTATCCTTCTTCCATCCCCAATCCTTCCCTGCAAGTACTCACAACATCCTGGACTTATTTGTCGCTCTTTCGGTCACCATTTTTGCTTGTGGCGTGAATGACAACGTCTCCCTTAACCATTATGCCCAAGAATACTGGTGTCGGGTTAAAACGCAGCTTGACTCGCTCCAGCGAGATTTCTGGGTTCCACCTTGCCTCGTGCGAGTCCGTGGTGAAGAAAATGACTTAGCACTTCATTATGCTCAGGTTTAACTTCGTCTCTTTGTTCCAAGTCTGTACTTTCTCACTGTCCGCCGCCGCCTTCACCTTACACTTGTCCTGGCCCCATACTGCTGCATCGTCCACGTTTAGGCTCATGTCCACTTCTGTACCAACCTTCCCTTCTTTCCGGCAGTTGCCTTCTTAGAGCCTTTCTCTCCCTTATCGCTGCTTCCGCTTCCGGCGACATCCACACCTTCCCGTTATTGCGAGCCTAACTCTCGGGATACGCATGCTCGCCGACGCCAACATTTTTTCTCTAACCAGCACATCTTTTCTTTCAAGCTCATCTCCTCGTAACTCTCTCCGATGTACGCCGCGGCCCTCTCCATGTCTTCACGGAATCCTGGCAAGTCGGCTTTCTTCCAGTTTCATCTGAGTTTCGTATCGATTGGTATCAAGCACCTGCTCCCGTCTCGATATTACTGTTGCGCCAACTCTAGGCGAACCACATTTGCCGCGCATGAGGTCGCGGGCATTCTTGTCTGTGAACAGTGATTTTGGAAGCTGGTATTATTCGTATAAAATCAACAGCCATGTTAATAAGAAGAGATGATAACGTTTTTTAGCAACGACAGTAATAGTAAAATAGGCAAAGTCAACACTGTAACATTATACAATATATCACTTACCAGGCATTACCCATGGTACCAATTCCTCCTTATCCAGTTTTCCGTCTTTATTCTTGTCAAAATTCTCAAAGTTCTTCTTCTCCTGCTCTTTTGTTGCAGCATCCATCTCGGAATCATCTGCAAATGGATGTACCTCTTTCTCATGGGCACTGAATATTTGGTTACAAAGCACAGTTCATATTGGGCATACAGTACGTATAAATTGTGAAAAGTAGCTAATCGTTTTATAAAAAATCAGCGGGGGGGGGATATTGAAGTTCACAAACACGTTTGAGAAAGTTCCTATCATTTTTGCGCCGCGTTATGTTTATGAAAAATTATATATAACTATATATATATAGTAATAAGTAAATCTCTGCCTATTTCGGTGGTGCGGCGTCAATTTCCCAAATTTTGTCATCGATTCAAAATAGTGATAAAAAAGTACATGCATTTGTTGGTGCTTTTTGTTATTTTGTATAATATATTCTGTTTACATTTCAGCCTGATGACGGTTATTGCATAACCGAAACATGTTGCATAAAATTATTCAACGAGTGCCAATTTTATTTTGCTCTTTCGTTTACTAAAATGTTCCTTACTATCCTTATTTCAAATCCTATTAACCAACATTTGTGTACATAGATGCACTCAGTTATCTATCATTTGTGTACATATATGCACTCAGTTCTCTGTCGTTTATGTACATACATGCACTCAGTTCTCCATCATTTGTGTGCATAGATGCACTCAGTTCTCCATCATTTGTGTACATAGATGCACTCAGTTCTCTATCATTTGTGTACATAGTGCGTGTGATTTTTCCGGAAATTATTATTATTATTATAAATAGCGATTTAGCATTTTAATGTTGCAAATTTTAAAAGGCGATAAATTAGATAGACATAAGATGTCAGAAATTAGAAATGAACTGTAGAATTTCCTATATATATAAGCTGTAATGTATTAGATCGAATATAAAGACACAAAATAGAAAAAATTGTGATTAAGTAGATTTAGGTAAACTTTTGCAGAGACAGAAGACCAGTTCGACTTATCGATTTTATAAGAACAAAGAACGAACAGATAGCCGGGAAGTTGGACAAAAAAATGAGAATATTGATCGGCACTCTTAAAAATAAAGTTAACAAAAAATAATAAAAGGGCCATAATATTGCACTCTAATATGGACTATTTGCTCCATGCTAGAGTTTTTATATTTTGCAGTTATATCACTTGAAATCATCGTTGTGTGAAATTCGTTATTCAGTATTAAAAAATGTTAAATCATACAAACTATGTACTGTATGTATATCGAACTAAATTGAAATTAATATCTAGTTAACAACGAAACGCCCACCAGAAAAATCAGCACTAAGGAAGATAATTTTAAATCTACAAACCAATTCATTAAATAAACAATCCATTCAGTCCAAAACGCAGATATAAATTATGGTCACGTTGAATCCTTAGGGGGGTGGAGTATGCGTGGAGTGGTACCTACCTCCCAAGAACTCCTTTTTATCAATATAGCTGTCGTTATTCTTGTCGAAGTCAGTCAATGTTCTGGCGACCTCGTAAGAAGACATGTGTTCATAGTTGCTGGGATGCATAAAATAGGTAAGTTCCGTGAGGTCGAGATAACCGTCTTTGTTGACATCGGCCAAAGCATATTTCATCTTTTCTTCCTCCAATGTCTAAATAAGACCGAACGTGAGAAAAATGAGAAGACAATTTTCTGAATCTAATTCAATATACGCTCGAAGGGAGATTTATTTTGATAAACTATAATAATAAACCAAACACTACACAATTCAATAGACATATAGATACATATTGGACTGTTTTTAAGACTTCGCAGTTGAAATTAATAAGTGGGAGAAAATTGTGCAAAATCGCTATAGAACAGCAGGAAAATCATTACGTAAACATTAATGAAAATTAAAATAATAAAATGTCTTATTTGACAATTTTATTGTTTCTCAAAAAACAAATTTATAATTTAAACTAAACAAGAATACTCCGATACCATCTTGCAAGGGTAATCCAATGAAGAAATAATTTACAAGTAAGTCATTAGCTCACGTAAATTGGTTGATGAGAAATTCTCTCATTGTAAAATGATGCTTATAGATTCCGTGATCCTTTTCAATAGCAAATGACATTATCTCAAGAATCGGTGAAAAATCGGTGTCTCTCCTCATATACAATTTTAAATTAATTTTACATCTTTCGATTTTTTCTCTATAGGTATATAGCCATATTATTTAATATAATAAAAATGTATTTCTTTTAAAAGTTTAATTGTCAATACAGGAAATGAAAATAACAACAGAGTGATTATTAAACTTAGAGTTTATCATTTTATGTTTGTAAATGAATAATACAAAAAGTTATCTTTCTCAATTTTATTACTACTTGACTATTTAGTTGCAGAATTGGCGGAAAGTACTTGAGCTTTTATTATATGTATAATAAGCAGTGTGCCTTATTATTCATTTGTAAATGTGTTACTAAGTGGAATATTTTTAATTTATACTTTACTTACAGTTAAAAATGATTTCATTTCGGCGGATTTGTCCTTTTCCATGTCTTCCAGTTCCTTCTGATTATATCCGTAGGTCTTCTGAATATATTCTAACCATGTTACTTTTTGGTCTTTATCCACGTCGTTCTCTTCCAATTTATGTTTGGTTTTCTCCGTATCCAATGATCTATGGCATTCAAACAAAAATTAAGTAACTAATAAAGAATTAAGCAGTGATTGCCAATAACACCAACTTCAACCGTTCAAATAAAGTAATCAAAAAAACAACAACAGAGTCGTTAAAATGCAGCCAATAATAAGATACATTGCCATGTATATTGAGAAAATGTCCATTCAAAAAATGGTAAATGGTAGTCAATAAAAGATGGTGTATATAAAAACTGATATACGTAGCAGAAACATTAGGTCATTTTTAAAATGATGAAAAGCAGTGAAAAAAATAAGGATTTTGTAATTGATAAGCGGAGTGACATTAGAGGAATAAAGGCAGACCATGTGTATAGGGATGAGATCAAAACGAAATCACACAGAGAGGCTGCGGAGGTGGAAGTAGAAAGTATAGGAAGCAGGAAGAAAAATGTCAGAAGTGTTGTAGAACACCTTTGGGTTCAGTGAAGAAACAGCAAGAACAAACTGTTTTGTTGTCACCTAATTAACCATTCTTTATTTTCTCACTTCATTTTACTGCTTTTGAGTACACTAACTCATTCGACACCTATTGTTAAATGGGTACTGGGCAGACATGAGTAGCTCACTTGAAAGAATGGATGATCCATTTTTTCAATTCCTCCCTGTCGACTGATCCGTCCTTCCCCGTGTCCATTCGATCAACTAAAATCCCCAGACGTCGTTTAGATTCCTCTGGCGGGAGTTCCTTGAAGGACTCGGCCTCCTCGTGTGATCCAGTGACCGCCTCGTGATCAAAGTCTTCGTCATGGTGACCACCCTCCTCATCGTAGTGTTCCTCAGAGGTGGAAATGTCCGGATCGTCCGGACGTCTGTGTTTCTTATCGGCCACAGACAGCGTGGCCAGTAAGAGGATTATAAGGGGAACTAGGACCGCACTTGTTCTTGCCATTTTCAACAGTACAGTACTTGTCAGACTAGAAAGGAATTGTATTTACAGTCGTGTGCAACTGGGCAATCCAGCTGGCTCTTTTGTATTTATTTTCTCCCTCTGTGACCCACGCTAACGACACGTTGATTTGTGCTCTAGGTGGTTCACTGACTCAGCACTGTGTGTGTTTTCGTGTGCTCGGTGCGCAAAATGCGGGCAATGTATCGTTGTTGTTCAATGACAAAAGAACCATGTTGAGGTCGAACTAAATGCAGTTGGAGGGAGGCTCTTGCAAATATACACGTGGATTTCTCCCTGCAGGACGCGTCACTATACCGTCTCTCCCCACCCTCTCAGTGAAACCCACTTCCGTCAATAGACATGACGTGGAGATTTTCTCGATAGAAATGAGGAAATATAGGAAAAACCAAAACTCTAAAATATTTACATTATCTGTTATGAAGCAAATGAAGCATTCAGATTGAAGTTCTGTTAAAGCATAACTACTGATTGAAATCCATGGTTTCCTCCTCACCCACCTGTCATTATCAGTTTTAAAACTTTCAAACTAGGAATAAAGTAGCGCATGTTCCTCTTCATGCTATTTATAGCGAATTTGATTGTTGAGTAAAGATGATAAAACCAAAGAAATTCAGCAAAGAAACTGATAAATATCCAAAATTAATCAAAGAAAAATATTTGAAATACAATGGTTTTAATGCTTATACCCAAAAACTTAAAAACAATTATAATTTCAATACTGCTAGATTGAAAACTAATGTTGGAAAAAAACATTCATATAATGACACCCAAACTGAACAAACTTCCTAAATCAATTAAACTCTAAACCATCATTTAACAAACAAGGCACATATGCTTAATCTTAATAATAATCATGGCATTTAGTGGTCTATAGTTGTAGCGGTATGGTGATGTTGAACCTGCAGTCCAACTTTAACTTTAGCTTTTGGCTACTCTTTACGCCCTTATTTGGTCTTTTTTATTATTTCTTGCTTGCCATCTATAAACCAATAAATAAATTATTTAAGGAAAAATTAATAAATTAACCTAATTTTTGGTCAATAAAATAATTAAACTAATTTCTTCATATTTCTCTGTATCATCTCTCTATTAAGTAAAATCATGTTTAAGTAAAATTGCAAATGTTTTTTTTTATTTTTCGTTTTACGCTTTATAATTCTGATTCTATATTATTAGTTACAGTAGGTGTCGAATGTATAATATAATTCTATTCTTCTGTTGACACCTTGGCTCTTGGTTCGTCTATTAGAAATGTTTTTATTTTGTTCAATATGTACACCTTGTGTCTGTTGGCCAAGTGCCTAAATAGAGTTATGTTATGTGATGTAGTAAAACGCAAAATATATGTAGTGTTAAAGTAATTGTCAAATTCTCTCGAGCATTCAGTTTCCAGGCAGCTATATCGATACAACAGTTGATAACTACCTATTCCTAAACTATACATGTAATATTAAAAGATGTAGACCATAACAAATATTTGTTCCTTTGAGACATGAAAAAGATTTCACAACTTCACCGTTTAAAGATTTCTTTGTATGCGTCAATCCATCGGTGATAATATAAATGTGCGCTTGAGTTACACTGTTGCCTATCCAATTAGTACTCATATTATTTTTTGACTTAGTGAAATAAATTCAGGGATCGGTGCTCTGTTCCCACTGATGTAGAGTTAAACAATCGATGAGTTGAATAAAAATAACCAAATACGATTTGTAGAAAGAGTTACAATAAGGACTCAATCTATATAGACGGAAGTTCTATAAATTAATTTATCCTGGTGCAGGTTGTATATATCTTCATAATCAAGAAAACTAAACAGCAATCATATACGAAATATACACTGCAGGTTTGCCCTATATGCAATATAAAAATTACTACAGCATTGCATTTCACTGCCGATATTTCTAGTAACAATATTGTTGTTTTTTGGTAACAACAGCAGATACGGTATACAGCTATAGGAAAGCGAGAAAATAAACGAGAGACGAAAACCGAGAAATATACAGAAACTTCCTATCCCTCACGTAGTTATGACAACAAATTCTATTTTATCTTCTCCATTTGACACAGTATGCATGTACGGGGGCTGCTTTGGTAGTTGGAGAGTGATGTTGAAGAGTGGTTAGATCAAGAGTGAGAGAGAAAGAGAGGGGACTTGATATGTGCTCAATGGGAAGTTCATGAGAATGGGAGCCGTGACGTTTATGTGTTCTATGTCTATCGATTCGTCGCAAGAGAGTAGTCTGCCCTAAGATCTGGGTGAGAGAAAGAGGAGAGATCCTTGTTTTAGGGAAAACTCGCACAGACATTGGCGGGGACCTCCTTCCTCTTCCTGCCTGTCTTGATTTCGTTTCTCTCCATCTCTCTTCCCCTCCCAGACTTGCTCTCTCTCTCTCTCTCTCTCTCAGCTCCAATGATGGCAACTCAGCTCCGCTTGTGGGTACTGCTGGGAAAGGGTTGCTATAATACGAAGATATAGAACAAACCCCGTTTATCCTTTGGGTGAGCGGGCTGATTTTCACAGCTCTCGCTCCTCCGGTATACGCTATTGAAGCGTTGCCTTTCGATCCTCCAAGAGTGTTGGATATTGATCATGTGAGCGCCAGTTTTCTCCTCCATCGGTATTTCGGCTTCCCATTTCAATTTCTGTATTGCAGATTAAACTTCGTATACAGGACAAAATAGAAGGCAGTTTTAGAAAAGTTTGTATATTACTAATCAGTGAGTGCTCCAATTTGAAGAGAATCTTCTGAGTAGACTATAGTAGAGAAAAGAAAAAAATATTTATAGAATGATTAGGTTATATTTCCAAATACTTATAATTCCGTTAATTTAACTTTTTAACTAAATAAACACTATAATATATAAACGGAAATTTTTGGACGCCCTATAAATTATGTACATTGTACACCATGCCATATTTGCTCTTCAGATGTTGGGTATAGCTGATCAAATTATCTATTCAATTGATCTACTAAAAAGTGCGTTATTATCATAACATTAGCAATAAATATAAAATTTACATTACAGTAGATAGTTAGACATATGAACATATAGAAAAATAGAGTGCATCAGATAAGTTAGATTTCAGTGTGTTTTCGCTGAATTAGATCCATAGATGCCATATTTTAAATTTAGCAGTATTTCAAATGAAGCTTCCACTAGTGGTCCATTAGACCATTTTACGCCGGGTAAGGATAAAAGAATGGGTTTAAACAGCAGTATAATTATCTTTTCTACAAGCGTGTCTCGTTTACTATTCTCTATATTATATAATAAAATTCGCAACACCAATCAATTCTTTGGTTATGCTTCGTTTAAAATGCAGCTAAATTTAAATAGAAATTAAAAATATCTAATCTATTAGAAATTCACCGATAGCACAGACATCTAACTTACCCGATAAACTGTATTTTTCTATATGTCTAAATATCAAATATTAATTTTTTTCTATTTCTATCAAATGTTGTTAAAAAACGCAGATTTAAAAAAAGAAAATTTCAAACTTTATTATACAAAACTCTAAAAGGTTGTTTCTCAAATTAAACTTATAAATTGTTTTGTCTATATTTAATGCATATATATATTTAGCACGTATAGCTTCTTTGCTTTAATGCAATGGTTTAAGGGAGCAGTTGGAATGTTTTGGCAGCACTGAAATATTTTTTAACATTTTATATATTATTAAATTTTAAATATACATTCATTTTTTGTAAGATACTTAATCGTAATCAAGTTTTGAAGTTTTTGTAACACCGAAAGATGATTTTTGGAAAGTAACAGTTTTAAAAGCGCAAATCTATAAAGATCATATTAAAGAAAAGACTGCTGAGCAGATACGCATTCTCTCTTATTGCATGTGATCGAAGGATTGGACTTTCAATAAGGAAATTGACAACAGAATTTAATGCATTTGTGTACTGGTGCTATAGGAGAATCCTGAAAATCAGTAGTAGTTGGACTGAAAAGGTTTCCACTGAAAAAGTATTGCAGTAGTGCAAATGATGGGAACTGAAGAAAGACTTTAAAAATCCTCAAAAAAACACTATGATTTGCAGTCTATCTACTTAGAAATACTAGCGGGAGTTTTCCTAATCTAATTTTGGAAAGTTCGATCGAAGAAAAACCGAGACGACAGTAGAGGAAAGCAGAGTAGATAGAGACATGGCGCACCATTGTTGCCAACCTTCGTACCGGAGACGGCAGCGCATAATGATGATGTTGATAATCCCATATGCAGGAAAACTTTTTGTCACTGCCCTTATAATTAAAGGCGAAATATTAATTGGTTTTTTATTTAATTACTATTTTAGAATTGTCACTACATTATCTTAAATTGTAGTCTACGTAGTATCATAAATTGTAGTTGTTAAATTTACATGACATACAGTATATTGTATATATTTTTTATCCCAGTCTGATAAATGGTGAAATGTGACGAAGTAAGACGGGGAAGTTTGAATTCATGTCGATGTCTGAATGATGGTTTGCTATAGTGTGTAGCTGTGTATTTATATTGTAGGTATCTATGAAACTTAAAACTATAATTTACGAGTGTTCGACACCACCTAGAGTCATAATCATGTGTTAAGGGTTAGGGTTACACATGATTATGACTCTAGATGGAGTCGTAAGCTCGTAAATTATATTTTAATTTTGATTGACATGTATGGGTTTTTTAATTGACTTGCTGTGAAGTCAGATTCACTTTTTCGTTGCAATAGGTAGCTCTACATGTTCGTTTCGATACTCCTCTGAAACATGTAACATACTGCTCGCGCACAGACGGTGACAAGGGGACTAATTGGCTACTTTTTATTCCATAATCTGACGTGTTTTTGGAGATATTTACGATTAATTCCGCGCGTTATGTAGTGATGGGAAAATTAATCAAATTGACGAACCTCCTATTTGAAATCAATGACCGATAAAAAATCTCCGCAATTGCTATCTTTTAGAAGATGTTTTCCTCTTTCAGAGGATATAAAATTGCGTGAATACGTTGAACAAACTGCGCGCGTGCAGATTTTAATTTTACCAAGAGAAATGAAAGAAGAATGTTATGTGCAAAGCAAAACTATTGAAACTAAATCGTTTCTCAACAGAAACTTCTTAAATTATGTAATAATTTCCCTATCGACAATACTCTCATATTTGTATACAGTAAATATAATACGATTAAAAATATTTCATATTGTATTGTCGCGTGCGCAATTTGTGGTTTCTTTTTGTATGTATTTGTGTAGTAAATCAACTGATGAGGCTACACTGTTAATCTGAAAGAGTAATTCTACACCAAAAAGTGTGCACACTCGTAATACTCATTCGTGGTGTACATTTACTCTTAAAAGAGTAAAATATAAATTGGTTTGAAGAGTAATTCTACTCCTGGAGAGTAGTAAATATACTCTGGAAACGTGTAGACAGGAATCTATGAAAGAGTAAATATAATATTTTAAGGAGTAAAGATACACTTCGCATGACTCAATATTACTCGATGAGATTAGTCAGAAATGCCATAAACAATATTGCGTGAAAGATGTTGACAAAATTAAAACGCCTCCCATTGGGAATCTACGATCGATATAAATAAATTATAATTAATGGGATACCCGGTACATCTACTTATATAACGATGAATTAATCTGTATTCCTACCTTTCCAGACTTTGGTTTGCTATCTATATATGTGGGGATGTGTTCTGTTGGTCTGCGTGTCTGGACAAAGTATCATAAAATGGGGTGATTGTCTTTCACATGATTCCAAGTACAGATGGGGCGAGTTGTCGACTGGGAACAACATGTGACACTGTCACATATTAAGTCTTGTTTGACTAAATTTTCAACTATGGAGAGCTATATCAAACCTCAGTGGGCGAATGAATGTATTACAAACAGATAATAAAATACTCTAATTAGACCGTATTCGTGAGGTTTTGGGTAAGATAAGTCAGAATGTCTAAGGCAGAATTTTAAATTTTTGTCTGCTATCTAACATTGTTCTACCTTCAATACAAAGTGGCTTCTTTAGTTTGGCAGTGCATTTTTAGTTGGTCATTCATTCAGAAAATGTCAAACAGTTTTTTAGTCAATGACATTTTTTTCTAAGATTTCTTCACTAATCCACAGTTAAGTTCGTTCGTTAAGTTATGGTTCATGCATGGATCAAGTTATAAAAACAGGGTAGCATTCCCACCGATTTAAAGCTCTTTTATTTATCAGTCGTCTCGATTTTTGTTCAGTTAGGTTGAGTTTATAGACATCTTGAAATTATCACAAACAAGTAGGATTACCCGTATAGCGTTAGTATATATAATCCTATCTATAATTAGATAAATGTATGTATGTAATGTGTCTGACCGCATATTGATTTAGCATCACAGCAATTGCTTATCTGAAGCATATCGCCAATTGCAGAATTCAAATTCCTGCAGCGTATTGATTTAGCATCGCAGCAAAAATATGTTTTTTTGGGGTAATTTCTTCTGTGGGCCTCTCATTTAGGAATTTTGCATCTCGTGGCTATTTTTCCCATGTTACCCATTGGCATAGCATTCTTTTGAGTCATCAAGCATGCAAATC
>JAUYWV010111261.1:3337-21189 GCA_032274565.1 Nematoplana nigrocapitula
GATGCGTAGAAGATTTATCGAGAAACGGTGATTGTGCTTGTTGAATAGTTGATGTTTTTCTTGTTTTTTTCACGTAATTTTCACTTTGATGAATGAAACAAATACGAATATACGCCATTTTTGGGATGACCATCGTATCACATTACTTAACCCTCTAATTACCGTGGGTTCGCTGGCGACATTAAAATTATATAGTACACACATTTTTAAAAATTGCGACCATTACTATTTATATACTGTACATCTGTATATTATATGTTTTAGTGTAAATGTGCAATTTCGTAAAATCTTTTCAAATATTAGTATATCAGATTGTGCTTATAGATAAAATAAAATCGTAACCAGTGGTGTCGTTGCGATCCCATTGCTCCCATGTGTTCAATTTTATTGTTTGGGCCTATACCGATATATATATATACTGTATCATCAGCATAATTGTGTGATATACAACGAAGGGACACGATAATACACAGTATGTATATGGAGAGAATTTAAATCTAAGAACAGAACTGGGAATTCAGACATATTAGAGTTTGTTGCTATGGTCGTCACTAACCAGTAGTGGACATGTAGAACGGAGCCAGCGGACGTGCGGTATTTGGCAAGGCCCTATAGGACGAAATAGATTTCAACAACCTACAAATACAATGCGTTTTGACAAGGGACGAGAGGCGCGATTGAAACAAGTTGACTCCTTTGCGAATATTCACGATAAGTTCGATGCAATATGTATAACGTGTTACAAGCTGGCCTGTGCAGATGAGCAAATGGTGGCTTTCCGTGGACGATTCAAGGTGTATATTCCAATCAAAATCTGGGATTCTTGTTACATAGATACAGCTTATTTGTAGCAACTTAGAAGTCTACAGTAGAAACGAGGTCATGGTCCTAAAGTGAAAGAAGACTATGAGCACTTGCTAAACACTGGTCACGGTTGTTGTACTGGAGACACAATTTCTTTACATCCGATATCTCAGCAAGGGTACTTCTAGCTCGGCAATTGACGTATTGTGGCAAGTGATGCAGAATTGCCGCTTCTTGCCTCCTGCGATATAACTGACAAACTCCAAAGAGAAGTGCATTCCTATAAGTTTACCTTCGCTGGAAGCACAACATTGGTGTCATACAGTATATACAATAAGAAAGAAAAAACGTAGTCCTACTGTCAACTCAACATCACAACAATGAAGTGCACAATGAAGCCAGAAATAATTTTTCATTCGACAAAAGCAAAGGTGCTGTGAACGCACTGGACAAGTGGGTTCGAACTTGCAGCGTTCAACGAAAGAGCCGACGATGATCAATGATACTATTCCAGAATTTTGTGGGTATAGCTGCCTACTATGCATTTGGGATTTTCTTGAACATAAATATCCATAATCCCAACGTGCAAAATTCCACCACAGGCACGTGTATTTCTGGATTTACTTGGAATGGCAATGATGACTCTTGCTATCAATGCCCGGCAGCCCTTCAGGATTCCAGCGAAACTACCTCCACCACCGATGGTATCCCTGCACAAGAGAACAATAAAGGCGGAAGAAAATGTGTTGGCTGTGGGCGTTGCACCAGGGCTGTGGACAAGAAAACAGCAGAACGGTGTTCGGCCGGACAAACTCCGATTTGCACCACTCACTCGCTCACGCTGTGCATAATCATCAGTGTGTCTAATTACCGAAGTGTACCACTCACTTGCTCACGGTGTGCAACCATCGGTGTGCCTAATTTGTACTACACACTCGCTCACGGTGTGCAATCAACGGTGTTTCTAATTTGTATCACTCACTCACGGTGTGCAATCATCGGTGTTTCTAATTTGTATCACTCACTCACGGTGTGCAATCATCGGTGTGTCTAATTTGTACCACTCACGCGCTCACGGTGTGTAACCATCAGTGTGTCTAATTTGTACCACTCACTCGCTCACGGTGTGCAATCATCGGGGTGTCTAATTTGTACCACACACTCGCTCACGGTGTACAATCATCGGTGTGTCTAATTTGTATCACTCACTCGCTCACGGTGTGCAACCATCGGTGTGTCTAATATGTACCACTCAATCGCTCACGGTGTACAATCATCGGTGTGTCTAATTTGTACCACACACTCGGTCACGGTGTGCAACCATCGGTATGTCTAATTTGTACCACTCACTCGCTCACGGTGTGCAACCATCGGTGTGTCTAATTTGTACCATTCACTCGCTCACGGTGTGCAACCACCGGTGTGTCTTATTTGTACCGCTCACGGTGTGCAATCATCGGTGTGTCTAATTTGTACCACTCACTCGCTCACGGTGTGCAACCATCGAAGTGTCTAATTTCCTTTCTGTTGGAAAGCTAAGCTAAACCATGGCTTGCGAATTTTCCGTGTAGTCAGATTTTTTCTCTATTCCATTTCTTTCAATAATAAAAACTAATAGCATTGAAATTGATTTTGTTTTATAATGAGGAAAGAAAACAGGATTCTGGGGCTCCACCTATCCCACGGAATTTAGGAAGACAATTTTTGCTTGTTAGAAGGTTAATATATTGTTAGCCGGCTTCCGACCGCAGGAAGGGGCTAACAAGTGAGAGAAGTATGAAGAAGCTGACCCGACTTAAGAAAGATAAAAAGGTGTGGTCGCAACAAACAAAACTTTATTAATAGCTAGAACAGCCCACCTAGAGCGAAACACAAAGATATCAGTTATACTGGGCACACAACTCTCTCTGCAACCTAGCTCTCAGATACCGACTCGTACAGGGCAAAAACAACAACGGCCTGTAGAAAAATTGCCGTGTGAGTACTTACAGTCAACAGAATTAAATAACAGAGGCACACCACACAGATATCCTTCACGCGTCGAGACTCCTGGGGACCACGTTAACCCCACGCCCATGTCCAGGCGGAACAGCAGAAGATGCACGCGGAGTTCCCGTCCAAACTCCTGGGGACCTCGTTAACCCCTCCGTTCAACACAACCAGGCAAAGGAACAGGGAGGACACACAGTCCTCGACCTGTAACTGCAGCAGGTCCTGGCAGTAGTCGTTAACCTCGTTCACCTCCCGCCACAGTCTGCTCCGTAACAAACTCGCCGTGTCTGTGTGTGTGTGTTCCCTGGCAGAATGCCGGCCTAATTAAATATAAGATCAACTGTACACGCAAACTGAACCCAGCTGAACACAAGTCATATACAGATCAATACCACCATACCAGCTCGGTACAAACTTAACACCACTCCAACATCCAATCGGGAAAACAAAATTGCGTGACCAACTCACCGCTAACAAACCAAATACAAAGATTAGCGCAAAGTGATCACCATATGCATATGATGACGTTCTTACAACTAGGCAATATTAGAATTGACATAGCGACATTTTAGTCTTCAGTGATGAAACTTTCCGTCTCTGTTTTATATATATTTAAATTCACCATATCAATAGTACTGTTAACTGTAGTTTTAAAGCTGCAAATCAATTACTCAAGCAACAGGTTTAAAAATGCGCGGGTTCAAGGCATTTGACAAAAACCAAATAAAGTATAAATCAACAACAACAATACAACTGTTAGGAGAACACTTTCAGAAAAAGGAGGCACTACTATTAGTAATGACACGTGATGACTTGGAGATTGCTATCCATGAAGCAGTGGAGATAATAATGCAGAACGCTTGTATAAATGTGTAATTAACTAATAACGGTGCCTTTTTTCCTGAAAGTGTCCTCCAAACAGTAGTAATGTTGCTGTTGTTTTTACTTTATTGTGTTTCTTATCAAATGACCTTGAACCTGCGTTTGTTTTAAATCTGTGGCTTGAGAATGACTGCGGAATGGTCGAAACCGGTCGCCAAATATGCTTGCTTTATAAGTTTTCTTCTCCTTTTATTTTCCTTATTAATTACTCTATGATTACTGCGATGTAGTCTAAAACTAAACCGTTCTGTGTGCAGTATATGTACGTATACAGTATGATGGATTACTAATGTGTTTGCATTTGTGTACTCTACAGTGTCTTACGTATGTTTACATCGTGTCATCAAAGCGGTTGCCATAGCAGCGGCAGTGTGGAACATGTACGCAGCCTGGCAGCTCTACTGGCATCTGCTCGAGGCCAATAACTTTGAGAATGAGGAAGTACATCGACAATTTTCCGCAGCATGGTTCGCATTTGCGATTATCGGTATTTTCACTGGCTCCCTTATGGTGAGACTTAGCAACGGTAGACAGACTTTTTACCATAAATTACTAATAGCAGATCTGAAACTTTGACTGTACATGAGTAAACGGGCAAGAATAAACAAAATTGCCAAGGAAGTTGCAGGCAATTGTGTCATTCTTTTTACTTTTTCAAGAAATAAAAAAGATTGTGAGGAAAGTTATAACAGTAACGCAGTATGACAAAACGTTTCCATATATGACACTATGACAGTCTTGATTACAAGTTCATAAAGAAATTCTTTTAACGTTGAGACAGTGGCTGTTTTTAAGTACCAGATGATAACGCAGGCAAAAATCGGAAACATTTATTTCATCGTAAATGTTTTCGACAAAATTCTCTTCGTTGTTTCGTTGATTACACCCGACTTACCGAAATCCCACTTAGCAGACAAGCCACTTACCGGAAACCTTCTTATCGGATATCCACTTACCGTAAAGTTTATTGTGGTGATACCCCACAAATAATATCTACGAAATTCCTTATTGGAGTTTGACAAGTGTAGTAAATAAATTTTTATACAAAAATCCAGATTACGTGCATTTTTATAAAATGTGAACAAAATAATTCAGATGTTTCTAGAGAGAAAAAGCAGTCTATTTATATCTACGTACTACAGTATGATTACAGCATTTTAATTAAGTTCCTTTTCGCTAAGTGGGTTTTCCGTTAAGTGGGTTTCCGCTAAGTGGGTTTCCGGTAATTGCGTGACATCGCTTCGTTTTAGTGGCACCTTGAATGATGATCAAATACAATAAAGTCTGAATGAACATAATTTAAGCCAATGCCTACATATATGGTATTGCATGTGGGTGATTTGGGAAATGTAGCTAACTATAAACTTTCCTCCCTCTTTAAACTATTGTTTCTAAACTAACCAACTAAACACTGTAGAAGTTGCTACATTATTGGTTGTTTACAGTATTTATAGAGATATGACACTACATTGATCAAATAATCGGCCGGTTGGGTTGGATCGAAAACTTTTAAAAAGTCGGACTGATTGAGTCGGAAATCTACCGACCAGTTCCATCTCTCCTAAGATGTCCACGGGTTTACTGGGACTTGTTTCATAGAACTTTATGATCTCCTAATTTACAAGCAGCTCTTTCTAGAAGCAGCTAAACTTAGCGGTAAACTCCACGAGAAATTCTATTTTTTAATACTTTTCTATTTTTCTTGGTTTTGTTTAGGTTTGGGACGTGTTCGTCGAAATTCTGGAGACCTTTGACAGGGCGGGCTGTCTGACAGGGTGGCGAGTACCAGCTCATCACGAAATGTGGATAGTTACCGGGCTGGAAGATGTTCCCCAGTCTGTCATCCTCTGGTACTTGCTCTACGCTTATAACATAGTCATCGCCTACGACCTGTCTTTCCACACGCAAGTGGAGGCTTTTCTTCACAGTACACTCCTACAGGTGGGTAGTGGGGAAGGTGGGACATTTTTTGTAGAAACTCTTTCAAGAGCACTTTAAATCTTTTTTAAATTTCAAGTCTATCGTACCAGTGAGATTTCAACATTTATTAGCTTTTTAAATAAAAGAGAATCTGCTAAAACAAATTGTGGAAAATGTACCAGATGTGTCGGACTTCATGCCAGTTACATCACTCTGCCTTTACTGGATAGTTGGAAAGGGAATCGTTTGAATCGTACCGCTTCATTAATACATTTTTATTTATTCTTATGAGACATTAAAATTTTACAACCTTCCCCCCCCCCGTCAAAAACACAAGTAAACACATAAATCACATCTGGCATTACGTATTTACGGATTTATCAGTTATATAGAAGCTAAATATCCCCCCTCAGTCTTAAGCCTGGTTGCATTGCAGATAATTCTCGATGTGGTGAAGATTCTCATTCGAATGGTATCTGCTCTCGACACCCTGGTTGCCTCAATTCGAGAAGCCAAAAAGAGTGCAAGTGCCGGAATTATTTACGTCACACTTCTAATCTATGTCCTTGAGGTCGCCGTAGTGTTCTCCCTCTCTATTGCTTCCTTGATCAGGAAAAGCGAGATTCAACTGAAAGTGTAATGATTAGGAATTCGTCAGAATCAAGCTTTACAAACCGAATTCTGCTTTTGAATATACGGTAATCCGGATTATAACACTCTTGGGATATTTGGTGATAATACATTTTCAGTTATAATTTTGGCTGGGCATTATGTTATTAGCACAGGTACTATGTTTACTGTTAGATATTATTTTTGTCAATGTTTTAATATATACTGTATATTTTTGTTTTTTGTTCGTTGCAAATACATCTAATTATTTTCTGCTTTGTCATCTAGGACGTATGTTCTACGATTAGTCGAATTTAATATGAGCAAACACACAATGTAGTAGTAATAGTAGTAGTAGATACCTATATTTAACAAATATATGAGCAAACACAACTAAACATAAGGTTAGAATCGAGGACTTCTTAAGTACAAAAAAACCAGTGCTCAGTAAAGTACTTGACAAGAGATTTAGTATCATTTAAATAAGTCCATTCCGTACACAAAAAGGAAAAATGAATTCTGCCATAGACTAGTTCTGTGGAAAGCACATTCGAACCGACCACTTCTTAACCTTTTCGGAAGACTCTTGTGAAGAATGTGCGTTTGATTTCTACAGTGCCTGAACAGGGTTTTAGCCTGCAAAGTGCGACGATTTGATAAATCTGGCATAGTACCGTCAGATTGAATAATTCTTTCAATTTTACGTTGAAACTTTTCCAGTTCATCACGCAATAAGAATCTAAGTGTTTTCTGCTATATAAGTTTTACATATCTATTAAAATTATTATACAAAAAGAAGCAGAACCGCCAGTGCAAATAGAATTTATTTTTATTGCGAGCGGTTTCGGTTGATTAACTGAAACCATGTTCAAACAAATGAAATAAATCATGAAATGAATTATATTTGAAAATTGGAAAGTGTTCAAAAATAGCATTATTTAAACAAAGAGGCGAAAAAATAGTTTTTAAATTTTAATTGCTTTAGAAAAGATATCTATATGATTCTAGTTTCATTTTTTTATATTGAGTGCAGTCTGACAACCAAAGTAAATCACAATAAATGTTTAGTATGAGTAAAATACTGCAAAAGGTTTCTTCTTCCTTAGCGACCGCGAAATTATAGTTTCATAGCGGGAGAGGCGCTAGGAGTGTCTCAGGCAGTCTCCCCAGGAACTCAATGAGTGGGGCACCATTGCTGAACATGTCCTGAGGTGAAAGCTGGGCCCCCCAGGCGATTCGTCTCCAGTGGGCTGCAGCGTTCTCCTCGCAATCTAGCAGATTGTGCTTCGCGGTTGAGGGGACTCTGAAAACTGTGCAGTTCTGCTTCACGCTGGAATCATTTTCATTCTTGATGAAGGCGTTGTAAACTCGGAGAGCTGGCCATTTTCTACATCTGACTTGGTGAAAAATCTTCCTCTCGAAGTAGGTTAGTCCTTCAAAGGGCCTCTTTGCAGGGTGCGTTGCCTCCCCGCTTGCTTCCCAGAACAATACAACGAACCAAACCCCTCTTCTTCTCTTCTTCTCCACTCTGATTGGTTTGCTTCATGCTCGAGTCTGGTGATGAATTCAGCGTTTTCCTTCACCTTGATAACTCTTCTTGCGGTTCCAAGCGAGATTGGACAGTTTGTTTGGTCTAAGAGTCTTCCTTCTGCGGGTAGTTTGTCAGTCCGCAAATTTGGTTATATCACGAGAATATTCGTCCAGTTAGTGCTGGACCTGTTCCGACGCCAATGATCTAGTCAGAGTAGAAGGGGTGAATACATGAGTGATTATTGATCGAATTGGTTAGCACAGCGGAGAAGTACAAACGCATGTTAACGATATAATGCGCGCTCAACACATTTAAGAGAGAGATAATACAGAGTAGGTAAATTGATCGAATCGCGAAACAAGTGAGAGAAGAAAAGTGCAAAATGGCGTATTCACATGCAGTATATCCTTAAAAGCAAATATTTGCCATAAGTTGAATAATATAAAGCGCGTAATCTATATACAAAGATTCTAGAGCAAGTCTGGTGGTGTTGAGGTCTTTCGATGTACTCGAAATGTGTAGACCATGTGAAATTTGGCAGACAGTTGTGTAAATTGGTAATTGTGTCTTTCATACAGAACCACCCATAAGTTTAAAATGCGCAACTATTTTCAGTAAATACAACAGTTATTCAATAAAAATATTTTTGTTTTAACTGTATGATATATTTCATTTGTTTTAGGACATAACATGAAATGTCTCATAATATGTGGTGATATGGAGTCAGTAATTACAAGGAAATACTGTAATCTTCAACAACTTTTTACTTTACGATCCACCCCAAATTCTCCAGTGAAATGAGGGCCATTCAAGAGGTCGAATGTTGTTTTGAAATAAACCATTTTTTCATTACTTTTGACGTGTTGCATGGAGTCCCATCTTGTATGAATGTACCTGTGGCTTTATTGTCATCAAAGACAGAAGATGATATTCTAAGACCTTCAGGTACTTTTGTGAATTTATTCTAGAGTTGTGGAGCAAAAAATATGAAGAGACATCCTCGTCTTCTAGATCGACCATACATGCAAACACCATATTAACTGAGCTGGGTGCTTTACGGCAGATGGCTGATTTAAAACAACAGTCGACATTAAGAATGGCTCCACAGATTACGGGATATTTGTCCACTGGAGAATTTCTAGTGGACTCTAAAGCGAAAGGTGGCTGGAATAAAACTGAGCTCACTAGGTGAACTCCAAAAGCAGCTAAAACGAATCTGGATGATGGAAACAATATGGAAATAATTGTGCTACAATCTTGTTTCTTCAATGCTTCCATCAGTGAGGCCTCCATCCTTTTCTCCGCCAATGGATCTTCTCCTTTCTGAGTGATCGATGTGCCAGAGTCCGTTTTAACGGCGCTCACTCCAAATTCTATCAAATCCACGAAGGAGTACCACAAGGCGGCGCCATCTCTCCCACCCTCTTCTCCTGTCTGATGGACGACCTCATCTCATCCTGCACCGCAGACAACGTCCACATCGCCCTAAACGCCAACGACATTAACGTCTGGTGCTCCCACCAGAACAAACACCTCGCCTCCAGAGCAGTCGAAAAGTGTGTCCAGAAGATTTTTGCCTGGTGCGCCAAATGGAAGCTCCTCCCCAACGCCTCAAAATCCGTCACCTCTTTCTTTACCGCGGACACTCACAAAGTTCACTTCCAGCCTTCCTTCCCCTAACAGCTCCACCTCACTTCCCTTCGACCCATGCCCTCGTTTCCTTGGCATTCTATTCGATCGTCAGCTTCATTACTGGTTGCTGTGCTGTTACCCCCACGGACATTCTCCTTAACGAAGCGCAAATCCATTCTCTCTCAGACACTGCCTCAGTTACCGCATGCCGACTTCGCAAAAAGATTCTACGCATTCCCAACCACCTCAGCATTTTTACCTGATCCCCACCCACCGCGAAACCAATTCTCCCAACTCCCCCCGTCGCCACATCTCAAGGAAAAACTATCACCGCATTGCCGTCCTCCGTCTCTCCAACTCCACCTATTCCGACCACTACCCCAGAGACTCCGTCCTGATTTCACCCCTTTCCGTCAAATAGAGCATGTTTCTAGATTTCGCATGATACCAAATAGTGCCATATACCAAGGCCAGTTTTTAAATTTAGGATGAGATGAGTGAGAAATGCCATATGAAATATACTGACAAAATTAAAACATCTCCCATTAGAAATATACGATTGATAGAAAAAAATCTTTTTTTTATGGAACACGCAGTACATCTAAATTAATATTTTGGCCCTAAACCTTAACGATGATATGTGTTCTTTCCTTTCCCAACTTTGCAATTCATTTGTTTTGATTTATAAAAGTGGATGTTTCTGTTGGTCTGTGTGTCTGGACAAAAGTGTCATAAAATAGCACGACTGTCTTTCAAATGATACCAAGTACTGTCAGAGTGAGTTGTGACTGGGATCGACATGTGACACTCACATATTAAGTCTTGTTTTATTATTATTTTCTTTCTCTTTGCTATAGGTATCAGGCACGTCGGAACATTCTGAACATTGGGGGGGGGTCTCGGATTATATAATCTTTTAGGCATATAAATCGTTTTAAGAATTATTTGTATATTTTAAGTAATTCTTACATGAAGTTTTATGGGACACATTATGTATTCTTGTACATCACATGCATATATAGTAGGGTGGAGTATGTACATTTTCTAAAGAATGCCAGATAGATATTCGAATATTTTCTCAAAATTATGGGCCGCTGAACTGACTGTATTCTAGGTAGGTACATGTGCAAAGGTTACATGCTTAAGTCTACATATATAAAGTTTCAACTGTCCGACTGATGTTAGAATTTTCCAAAGTAGTGTTCCTGTTATGTCACAGAATTAGAAATAGAACCAAGAACGCAGAAGTCACGCTATCATATGTATTGCATGGCGGTCGAAACAGGAAGTAACCAAGTCTCACTTAAACAAACTTATATAGAATGTAACAATTCTTCCCTCTTTTAAAGTCTTTGTAATATAACATCCATTATTTACTATTAAACAATTACACGGTAACATCTTGATATGATACTATGAGTAAAACTATTCACAGTTACTGTAAAACTTTACAAACCAAATACAACAACGAAATTTCACAGATAAGAATCACTAATGATTAATTAACCGTTCCGGGTTTGTTCGCTGTCTTTTGGGATAGCGATGATGTCCCTCTTCTTGTACCGCAGTTTCGTTTTCCTTTTCTTCGGCTGCAACAACCTCTTCGTTGTCGTTAGAGTTATCCTCAGATAGAGAATGCTCGAGAAAACATATTTGGTCGCGGTGTCTGCGATGAACAGATCCATCAGTAGGGTCCAGTACTTGGGTCATTCTGCTACCAACGGTGCGGAGTACAATTCCCTTTGACTGTCGGTAATCATTTCCTTTGAAAAAGACCACTTCCGATATACCGATGACGTTGTTCATTTCAGTACTAAGATGTCGTCCGCGATAGAGTTCTGCAGGACTACTTCAAGTCGTGGCATGACGTGCGTTGCGATATTGAAGTAGGAAGTTTGCGGTAGACGTTTCCAATTGCTCGAAGGTCAGCAGCTGTTATTGCTGCTTTCGGAGACATCACGAAGTTCTCAGCGAGGCCGTTAAACATGTGGTGTCGTGGTGGGAAGAGAAGATGTCGACAACCAACGTTTCGCAGTCATTCCACGGTCTCCGATGAAGTAAACGGAGTCCCGTTATCAGTCACAAGGATTTGTGGGATTCCTTCTCTTGCAAATGTTTGTCGAAGCGCTCGGATTGTGAAGTTCCAGTTCTGGTCTTTGGATAAGTATACCTCGGGCCACTTGGAGTAAGCGTCGATAATTACTAACGCATAGTAATTTTGCAGTAATGGGTCACAATAATCCGCGTGTACTCTTTGTCCCGGTTGAAATGGTAGGCGCCAGGGACTCAGAGTAGGCCTGGTCACCGGTTTTCTGACACAATATGTGCAGTTCTTGGCTGTCGCCGTAATGTCTGCGGATAGTTCGAGCCACCATACACTCATTCTGGCCAAGGATTTTATCTTGTCTATGCCTACTTAGATGGCCAGAGTTCAGGTCCTCGAGGATGTCCTTGTGTAATGAAGGCGAAATGAGGACCAGGTCATAGATGCAGAGGACGCCACCAGCCGATGCTGACAGTTCATCTCGGCTAGCATAAATTCGTGGAAAACGTTTTCGTATATATGTGGAGGCCAATCCTTACGAACTGTATTATAAGAGGACCGAAAACTTTTCTACTCTCTTCACGAATATTCTCTCTAGAGATACGAAGGGGCTGAATAAGCAAACGTAAATGCTGAGAATTACTGGGTAACTCCATTTGAGCATAACGCGACAGGAAATCGGCCTGTGGAATTTGTTTGCCAGTTGAGAATTGTGTCGTATAGTCATAGGCGGCGGACAGATCAATCGCCCATCTTTGTAACATGGAAGCCGTAGTTTTGTTCAGAGAAAACTGGGGATTGAAAATCTATTGCAAAGCGCGATGATCACTAACGATAACGAATCTAGTGCCAAATAAATACTTGTGCAACCGTTGAACACACCAATGAATAGCTAAATATTCCTTCTGAGTCTGCGAGTATCCTCTCTCTGCCTTGCTCAATTTCCGAGAAATACACATGACTGGGAACCCTTCTTGCTCTAACACGCCACCGATCGCATAATCGGAAGCATCGACGATCAGTTTTGTGTCTTTACCGAACACGTATGGTTTGAGTTCGGACATTCGATTTAAATCTGATTTTAATAGTGCGAGAGCAGCACTGTGGTCATCTTTAAATTCGAATTTCGAACTAGCCAATAGCTGAAATAAAGGCTCTGCCTTTCTGGCGAAGTCACGGATGAATCTCGAGTAATACTGCAGGCAACCTAAAACCAATTTAAGTTGATCAGGCGATGTAGGCGCTGGGGCCTCCAGGATGGGTTTAATCCGTTTTGGGTCGGACTTGAAACCCTCTCCATTCACAATGAACAAGTACGACAATTCGGTAACACCAAAAATCGATTTCTTCTCGTTTAGTTTGACATTAGCCTCTTTCAACACTCGCAGTACTTTTAAAAGTCGCTCCTCGTGTTGACTTTTGCTTGTTGCGTGCACGATTAAATCGTCCTGATACGCTTCGACACCATCGAGGCCTGCGATAAGGTTGTCGATAACCTTTTGAAAAATATCTCCGCTACATTGGACACCGAACGGTAAGAATCAATAATTGAAGAGGCCGTGCATTGTAGTTATTGTTGTTCGTGCTTGCGATTCCTCATCTATCGGTATTTGGAGAAACGCGTTTTGAAGATCGATTTTGACAAGATTTTGCTACTGGATAAAGAATTTAGCATTTCCACTATTTCCAGGGTGGTTGAGGAGGTTTGCATTAATTACGGGTTAACGGTGAAACAAAAATCGCCACACAAGTGTGGTAAACAATCAGCTTTGAGAGGAGTGACTATGTGGGTTCTCCATAATGACTGTTCTACCGGAGTTAAGATTCCTTTATCGACGTGGTCCACAAGGACGTTTTAACCGCTGGACGTAGCCCATGTGGCACAATACGTCTCTTTATGAACCCAGGTTCATTTTCCATGTCGTGATGTACAGGAGTAATTTTCATAACGTGTTCGTTTGTGTTGCTACAATCGACTGTCGGATTTCTTAGCATTACAATCAGAGGCGGGATTTCCCCCTTCAGCTTCCGGCTATTTACGAGGAAGGCTATTTTTAGATTTAATGATCTCATCGCATCTACACTAGACCAATCACCGATGGACCTTCACGAGTAATCAGAAATCTGACGTCTACTGCGGAATTCTCGCTACTCTCGATCGCTAACGTATACTGACCAATCAGAGGAACAGGATGGCCGGTTACTCTGTGGCTACAATTTTGGCTTCTCGCGATATCGATCGTAAACTAACCTCAGAAATGAAACTAACTGGGCTACCTGTGTCAAGGATAAATGAATGCGTTTGCCCACATGAAAATCTCACAAACTTACCAAGATGCTTGGAATATCGCTCGCCAGAACTGGAATAACTAACAGAGAGCGCTGCATAATCCTCTTCGTCTGCAGTTCCGGTGGAGTTTTCTACCTCCCTAACTTCAACCAAATTAGCCTTCTTTGACCGACAGACCTTAGCAATATGCCCTATCTTGTGGCAATTATGACAACTAACGCTTCTGAACTTACAACCATGTCTAGCATGGTGGCCACCACACGAAAAACAATTTCCCGTAGCCTTTATACCAGAGTAAGAATGACCGACAGTGGACTTACGTATTTGTTGGGATTGAGTTGGGTCTATGCGGTCGACCGGCAGTGGCAGAGTTGGTCTTGCGCTTGTCCACCGGACTGCGTGAAATTTGTAAGCGCGCGGTCTGCTCTACCAAAGCCTGTCTACATTGCCTTGCAATTCGCAAAGCTCCTTAGCTTTGGTGAATGTAAAACTGGGCGTTAACAGAAGTCTTTCCCTGTAGCTCGCTGTTGTTTATTCCCGACACAAGTCTGGCCCGTAACTGTTCGTGTAGATTGTCCGTAAATCCACACTTAGCTGCCTGTCTTTGCAGAAGAAGGATATATTCCAAACTTCTATAGAATGTAAAACTTCTCTATTCAAAATTTTTGTGGACTAAGGTGAACACTTTTTGCAGTAAACATTTTTAGATCGGATATAAACAAAACCTTTACCCTAGAACCTTAATTATGGTTGCTGTTGTTAATTTTGGGAGGTCTATTGCCAAAAATACTAAGTCTTCGCCCCAATTTTTTACCTTTACCGATTGATTTGAAATTCGAATACAAGCACGTGGGAGATCGCATGAACATGTGTGTAACGTAATTTTGAAATTTGACCACGGGAGCCGAGCAACGACCTATAGTTTCGGTTTCGGCTATCTTGGCCCACGGACCGAATCTCATCAAAGTAAAAATGGGAAAAGCTCGGCGTACCTCAAAGAGTCATCCATGCAAAACACTGGGACATTCTGGGTCCACGTACGGCACGAAAATGTCGAAAACTGATCTCGGAGTCTATAAGATGCATATTTGAGACTTACACATAATTTTGATGAGTTTAGACACTAGAATATCTCTCTATAGATCTCTACTATATCTTTTGTGAATACCTCGAAAGTAGTGTTTTATGAAACGATAGAATCTGCTGTCGAAATTAAAATCTGACTTTTCGCCTTTTCACCACACGTTATTTTTATTTTCGGACAAACTTTTCTCCGAACGCTAACGCGCGTAGTTGTCTCGCGAATTTTTTTTAACTTTCCGGAAAGTTACCGCGTCGCTAGAATTAGAAGCTTCCGCGAGGAAAGTCCTTAACCCTGTCTTTTAACGGAGATACACTCGACCAAACTTTGGCCTATAAGACGCGTGCACGGAGGGGTGACCTGTCTCCGGAAAAAATTGTTTATTAGATCGCTACGGAATGTGATTCTAGGCCGGCATATGCATGTCTGACCAAATTTTCAAGCCATTCGGAGGTGGTCTCGCGGCCAACCCTGACCTCTCGAATACTGCGGAGCAGTCAATTGCCATTTTGTTTAAATATGCCGATTTCACCAATATTTTGTACAGACGTAGTGACAGTAGAGTTATAACGATTTGCCAAATTTCAAGTTGATTGACCTTAAAGAAAAAGACTTAGAGCCTGGGATGGTTACAAAAATAACATAGAGAATATTAGTAGTAAGGGTTCTGGACCACCTGTCATGATGGCTCAGTTTTTCTGATTATACGTAGTTGTGTAGCTAATGGGCTCAAATAAACATATTAGGTATTTATTTTGTCGGGACATTGCCAAAGTCCGGTGTACGAGGCAAAACCCAAGGTCATTTTTGCGGTCAATTGTATTTTTTACTAATTAGGGTTAGGGTTTATGGGCTAATATTTGGTCTAATTTCTTAGATTTTCTGGCACAAAATACATTTAGGGTATGTGCTTGTACGTACTAAAAGTCGTTTTGAAATATTAAAGTCTTCCTACGTTTTGGGGGACTCAAACTGAGCATTTTTCGTTTTGACTTTGCGAAAAGGCCCAGGGTTAGGAATTTATAGATTCCTGATCCCAAAGTGTTTGCTACATAAAGTGTTGACCTTAGGTAGATAACTAATAATTTTGTAAAGAAAAGGTTGTAGCTTACCAACTGTGGACGGTAGAGATCGGGTTCGGACGGAAATATGGTCAAAATTAGCACTTTTTGCCTAATTAGGGTTACGTTTTGCCAATTCCCCTCGGATTTAATTTCCCTGATATTAAACCAAAACATAAACCATTAAAGTATGTCTCTAAGACAAAAAAATTGGTTTCGAGAATTAGTCCTTTTGTCCTGTTTGACGATTTAAAATTTTAAGTAAAAAAGCCCTAATGCAAATTTTCATAAAGGTCTCACAGAAAGGCACAATTTTTTATATATTTTTTGGTTTGGACAAGTCTATCTATCCTGTCTATACATGAATCAGTTGACATCAGGTCATTTTGAGTTACGTTGACATTAGCGTTTTCAATTTTTGCATGAGGGGCTTTTATTATCGTTTGCTTCTAACACTCCCAGTTTTGCACACAAGATGCGCATTTATATCCTACGTTGACCATATAAATGGATTTCTGAAACACAATAGTCTTCATGTGGCTAGATACGGAGAAATCGTTTTTCAGGTAATGGCCAATAGTGGCACTAGCCAAACTTCAGACCGCTCTAGCGGCCATAATATATAACTCCAATTGCCCCCCCCCTTAATTTGACTGTGTAGATGGTCTGCAGAGGACCACATTGAAGTAGAAACTGGATAAAAATATTTTGAATTGGGCCCAGCAGAGTACATACAAAAGCAAGTAAAACAGACGAAAATAAAAGTTTTTACATATGGGCTAGAGTTCAAGTAACTTATACTACCCATGGATAAATGCATAATGGCAAGTAGATCTTGCGCACATTTTTGATCAATATCGGTCAACACAAAAAGTAGGTCAAAGTAGGAAAAACATGTTTTCTATGTTTGGTCTGGAGATTTGGAAGCCTTACTAATTGGGAAATTTTATTATCCAAAAATGTTAATACAGTATAGTACTACCCAGTCCTACATTTCGCAGCGGGTTGGCCATACTAAGAAATGCACCAAACAAACTTATCTCAAAACTGCAGACACCAATGAAAAAAGCCATGCATGAAATTAGTCCTCGATCGGGTGTGTAATTGCGATCTATACGTGCGCCTGTAAACGGCCTAGCAATAATGTCAGTATTCGCACATCTCGGATTCCCTTATTTGATAAAATACACATGTCTCCCTTAGTTTGGTGAAGATTTATTAATCGATAGAAACTCAGCGTAGTTATCCCACCTTTTGCTTAGTAGCAGAAGCATTTATTTGTTTTGTAGCAAAAGCAAAAGCTTATCAGTATCGATAATAGCGTTCTCTTTGCCACAAAGCATTTGCTACGCAGCTTTTCCTTTACTGCTAGCATTTATTTTATTCTAATTGCAGGGTTTTATTCATACAGCCTACACGACAGGTACTCGAACGTAGTGTCTGTGAATAAGAACATCATTAAAAAATGTTGTGTTTTAATCTTGATTTAATTTAAGCGCACTAATTGAATGAGTTTGGACTTTTAATCATACAGAGGTAATTTTTCACATGTTTATTACATATCATTTGTTCAGCATTATTGTTTTAGTTTTTTTACATTATAATATATTCTTTTCAACATTTTCTAACCGGTACAAAGAATAAATTGTGTTTTCGTTACTGCCAATAAATATAATTAATTAATTTTCGTATTACAAAATTTGGCGCATTTGCGCTAGTTCCCCCACATGAATCAACAAACCGTATAAACAACCGTATAAGCAGCCATATAAGAATGACCCTGAAGGGTTATCATTAGAGTTACGTGGAAAGAAATGTGAGTGTATTTAAATCAATAGAGGTTTATAATTATATTATTGCCTGAAGTGGAGCTGTATCTTTAAAATAAAATTTGGACTATTACTACTAACTGTACAGGGTGGCCAGGGCTACGTGAATTTCACGTATGTACGTGAATGTACGTAAATTCCGTCTTTTGTAGGTGAGTGTACGCGAATGTACGTGAA
>JAUYWV010111262.1:0-12497 GCA_032274565.1 Nematoplana nigrocapitula
CTACAAATATCGGTCCAAAGTGTAATAGATGATAGTTCTCATTCAAAATTGCCTGGCGATCTAACAGATCAGCATTGTCTACAAGATGAGTAATTGCACGCGGTCTACCTCGACCAGCCATGATGAATTCTGAATATTAGCGGTCTTAAAATCAAAACCAGAAATTACATTATTAAAACACAAAAAAATATTTTTTTAATCTTTATATTTGTTTGCGTTTCCGAAAAAAAAATTATTTTACGCCACTAAACTATACTTTTACCCAAGTTTGTTTGGAGAAAGCGAGTGTAACTATTCTATATATCCGCCCATTTTACATTTAATCTTTTAGAGGATATAAGCTTTATTTTAAATTATACAGACTTTTATGTAAAATAAATGAAATTTTCTCTATACTACTGAAATCAACTATCAGTACAGTAGTATACAATGTATATTTAGCATATAAGACAGTTAATATATGAACAATCCGGTATATTAAGTGACAATACATTATATAAAATTAAACTTTTTAGATATGCGTGTTGACAAAGGGGATATTATGGCTATAGTAAAATGGTATACTACGAAGTGCCGGAACATAGATCTGGCACCTAATCAATAGACTCGGGAGAACCAGACAGTTAGGAGAATGGCAACTCGAAGCGAGAAAAATGTGCTGGACATGGTATGCTTTTACATTATATCACAGTCCCAAGCTCTTTACATATGAGTGACGATACCTCTTGCGTGAACAGGAGGTAGTTCAGCAGAATGGCAAAGTTCAGATTGGATAGAAAGTGTACGTTAAATGCACATTGTACAACCCCTTGACCCAGATGTACTGTCACTGATCTCGTAAGTCTACATGCAGTGGAAGTTGATGGTGTGCCTAGCAGCACATTGGTGACATTCACATTTCTATTTCTGATGTTCCTGTCTCTTCTGGGGGGCTGCGGAAGCTTCAACCCCCCAGTTTTGTGAGATATTTTTGCGGCCCACCATGTTATTTATACAGTTACACCCCTAATAAATGGACATTTTCTGTTATATGTGCCCCCCTAGTTTTTGCTATGCTCCACAATCCCTGTGCTAGTGATTCAGACAGCGTGGATTTGGAAGAGACTGGCAACACACCTCCTCCTGAGGCCCCTGTGAGAGCCTGGCATAAGCGTAGGTTACCTACCTAGTTAGAAGATTTGAGCTTAATATTGATGATTTTTAGATCATGGGGGAATATTATTCTTTTTCACGTTTTTTGTTGTTTTGCGCTGTATCAGCTGTTATTGCTATTAATTTTTGCTGTTATTCACTCAAAGTCAAGTGTTTGGCTGATGTTTATTCAGTTAGTTAGTTAGTGGGTAATCACGCGGTATCAGTCATAGCCTACATTAATTATTACACTTCGGTTGGGGTGGGGGATACACATTTCATGTAGACAGTCAACAGAGAATATAAATGTGTTGGGCGCATTTTACCAATTTGCGCTAATTACTAATATACATTGTGCAAATTACCAATTTGTAATTAGCATAGCTATTTGCAAATAATTACGCTAATTACAACAACAACAAAAATGGTTGTGCCAATAACTAATTGAAAGCGGTTTGATTAATTATGAATATTAAAGCATACTAAGAAGATAATTATTTATGATTTACTCGACTAAAACCTAAAATATTAAAAAATACAATTTCAGCTAATATAGTATGACTAAAACAACATTTGTTATTAGCACAATGATTTGCAAATGGTTACACTAATTGTAAATTAATAATTTGTGCAGTGCATATTAGTAATTAGTTCAAATTGATAAAATGCGCCCAATATATGTATTAATGGGTTGGGTGAGGGTGGGATGTGGTAGGGTGATAGTGCTGCAGTAAAAATCCAACAGTAGTGACAACCCTACAAAAGAAATGTGCTAAGTTCACCTCGCTGCGCGATATCTATCCACAAAAGAACAGAGTTAGAACAGGATTGGAGACATACTAAATATAAAACAGAATTTAGGATAGTGTCTTAGTTAGTACACCTTGATGAAATATGTTGCTGTTCTAAATCAGGAAATAGTATGCAACTAAGTATAGAACAGCTTGATAAAATGCACCCCCGCTCACATCCAGGTGGCCCAGTTTTTACTCTGGTCTAGGAATTTTTTTTTAAATTTTGAGACAGGCTATGATAATAAATAGAACTAAACCAAAACTTGACCTCAATTTAATACTAATTATTGTATTTGATATCATTTCAGTTTTTAGAGGAAAAGTTTACATTATTCAATTTATACTAGCTATTACGTAAAATATGTAAAATTTTCTCTAGACTACTGAAATCAACTATGAGTAATATATGCTGTAATGTATATTTAGCATATAATGCGACCCCATTGATTATTGACATATAATGATAATTTTAATATGTTGATATTTTCAATATATATCAATCACCATATTTTAGTGAGATTTATATATAAAAATATAGGCAGTGGCTATTACACTGGTCCATTTGGTATAATAAGAAGCATGTGGCTATTACACTGGATGATTTGGTGTAATATGAAGCATATGGCTATTGAAACAGAAAACCTTGTAGGGCTTTTTTCTGTAATATTTTGCTTTACTTCTACATCAATATACCACAGAAATGAATGGGGCTATCAATGGTGGTACTAAATGAAATCTTTTAAACTATTGATGGGGGGATTTTGACCAGTCTATGTATTTGCCTTCCATTAGGACGTTTGACATTGACGTAAAAATGTGACTTGCTAGGATGCCGCTTTTGAACCATTGAAAATTTTCTCTGTCTAGATGAAAGAGATCTGATCATGGAGTTGGTCAAATTCAGTCGTTACCTCGGGCGAAGTCAAACACAACTGCTCGATCGTGATTGCGGTTTCACCGGCGAGTCTTTGGAAGAGCAGCCTCCTATTGGCCAATTGGCTAAGACCACCATCCGCCCCTCTTCACTAGCCAATTGGAAGCAGCGTCCACCCGGGGAAGGACCAGCCGGCGACCAATCGGAATGGGAGTACTGCGTGGGCGAAGATGACGATTCGGGATTGGCCAGGATAGATGAGGACAGTGACTAGAAGTGGCTTTGGGTCATATCATTTTGAGGTGGTGTCATAGAAATCCAACCGAGTATAGTAAGAGCTATTTATATATGTTCATACATTTAAACAATCCGATTTCTATGGGTGGTGTACGTCGCTCGAAGGAGGGGATTAAGTTGCAAGACTCTTCTCGGGGATACACAATATAAATCAGATTTGTGTATTCATTGTCCATTTTCACAATTTGGTGTATTTTCGGTTGAGCTCGCCTGAGTGCTCTTGTTCGAATTAATATGAACGATGAATTAATTCTCCCCAGGTGAGCTAAATGCTAGTGTTATTGTGATTTTTAATCTGCTTTAATCTCACCAGTTTTGCAGATTTGTTTTTCGTGTTTTTTCAGAATTATATATGAACTGTATGTTTTAAACAGCTGTCGACACACATTTGTTTCCTGCGCATTTAGAACTTGTAACAATAAATTCGTATCAGTAGTTTATAATTATACTTCGCGCTCTATTTATCAGGTAATTATATTATTTTCATTAACCAGTATCCGTTGCCACGACTAATCAGAGGTGGTTGGCGTGTGCTGATATTCTTAATTCAAGCCTTTTCCACACATTCTCAGGGGGGGGATAAATATGGTGCTCTAGTAGGCCTTTTCAGAACTTCCTCACCGGTGGCTTCCAACCACTTTCTGGTGCTTCTGACTGAACGATATCTGGCGTTATCCTGTTGGACAATTTGTTAAAAATGTTAACCGTTCACCTCCACTTCGTGAATAAACACTTGGCATCGCTCCGCGTTCAGCATGCCTGCCCTTCACATCACTTAAGAGATGAGATTTTCCGGGGACCGAGATGACAGATTCTCCTTCATGACTGTCGCACTTAGCAGTGCAAAGAGTGAAGAAGCCACTCGGTTTGCAATACTAGAAGTACAGTGCATTCACAATCGAGCCAGGCAGTAAGCGCTGTTCAGCACACATTGCCTTGGTTACTCTATTCCAAAAAATACAATTCGAACTTGTCTATAGTATATACGTAGTACCTACATCCATTATAGATAGCTGCTGAAGTGGGGCTCCTGATAGTTATGTCGCGAAGTGTAATATTATATTTTTGAGTCCTAAGGGAAATTTGCCTTAGCTGGACTTCCGAAGTCATTCATTTGTTGTTTGATTCAACTAAGACGCGTCATTTATAGTTTTTTAGATGAACAGACCAGTGCATTTCTATGTGTTTACAGATTATTTTTAGTAATCGCGTGCGTTTTCTATGTAATATTTTGTACAGTTTCAAATATACCCCTTTTTGTTTTATAAATTGCTGTTTTAAAATTGATACAAAGTATACAGTATAGTGATTTTACTTGGAAATTGGTTTATTATTCTGTAATATCGCTGAATCTGCAGAGATCGACTGAGGGTTACTGAATATACCTTCAGGTCGAGCAGATTGTTAGTAGCTGATACGAAGGAGTTTGCGGGAATTTGTGACTAGGAAATTCTAAGAAGAAAAAAAGAACTAGCTGGATTACTCTTGATTTAATATTGGGTTGTGTTTCCCGTGCGTTCCCGAGTGCAATTAATTCGTACCTTCTGGCATGTAATACTTGTAATCAATCTATTCTTTGTATGTAAGTTCTTTTTTAAGAAACTTTTAAGAAATTTGATGAATGGATATTGTATTCCAAATCGGTCGGGAAAAGTTTAGAAAACTGTGGAGCACTGTCAAGAGAAGAGAAGAAAGTGACCTTTAGGAGGAAATTAAATACTAGATTGGGAATTGAAGAGATGGAAGAGATTAAGACTTATATCAGGGTTCCCCCGCGTCAGGGAAAATGACAATATGAGCTAAAATCAGGGGATTTCATTATTTGTTTGGTAAATCAGGGAAACCTAAATGGCTTTATTTTTATTTTTTTGATATCAATTTTACACTTATCTGAAGAAAGTATAAGAAAAATTTTCGCTCGCTACGATCGCTCAAACAATTTATACAATATTTGCTTTTGTAATTATATAGCATTATTTGTTGGTAATTTTCTTTTTTATTCCTTTGGGAAACCTAATATGCACTTATTATAAATATCAGGGAATTTGATTCTGAAAAAAGCGGGGGAACCCTGTTATATATACTGTGGTCTAGGTGCACCTATGGTTGTACCTATGCGCTATGGTGTATTTGAGTTATTACAGATGTAAGGATTCGTAGATCCGATTGCTTATTCGAATCGCTTTCAAACTGAAACCTTTATCTAACCAAAGCTACCGAACTATTGTCAGAATGTCATACGTATATTTTACCTGTTTGCGTTCAAATTAGAGTGAAACACTGAAATCCTTAATTTATTCATCGCTATAGTATATAGGAACGAATTGATATTGTCTCCGTGAGGCTGTAGTAGAACCCTTTTTGTAGATAGGGCGTGAAAATTCTGGTCAATCCGCGTCATTTGTTACTGCTCTTAAACTCTTGCTTTTATGTCTCACACAACTGATCCACTTTTTCGCTATCGCCCTCTGCTTCTTCATCTTATCGAGACATCTCCATTGATTTCTTCTTATACTGCGAGCTTCTATGCACTTGTTCATACTAGCACAATCGTGTTTCTTCTCTATAGGTTCCCTAATATTGGCAACTCATCGTCCTCCAATTATGTCTGCATCTAGTTTAGGCCAATCATCCAGCGTATCATTCTCATTTCAGTCTTTCTAAAGGGTTCTTTTCAGCTCATCCTACACTCCATATTTGGAATTACTGGTCTTATTATTGTCGTTTAAAGTTCTGATTTGAATTGCAGACTGCTCTCGTGAATTGTTCTAAATAACAGCGATAAAACAATGTAAATGAGCTTTTTGTTATAAATTTTGTTACTATTGTCTTAAGATGTCTTCAGATGAGGATGAAATAATTGGCTTATCGGCGGCACTGAAGCAGAACTCCGCCGACGAAGACGACGATGTGATTGGTCCTCTGCCACCCGCTGATCCAGTCCCCGATGGTGAAAACGAGCCCACGATCCAGATGCTAAGCCTTCAGTCAAGACAAAGAAAAAGAAGAAAGGTAGTTCGTCATTTGGCTCTTTGTCGCATCGCCTGTTTGAAGCCGCATGCATGCTGGGGCAAGTGTATTTTCGAAGAAACATGCGTAGCAAGCACGTTGAGCTGCTGATTACTTGTAATTGTAGACTTTGGTCAACGGTAAGGTGGCTGGTAGTAGATACTGTAACTAGATTTCCAAAGGTGTGTTTAGCTTCATTTCTCTCTAAAATCCGACAAATGGCAACGTCCAGATCGCAGATCTAGTTAATATTAAACGCGTCCGCTAACTCGGAATGTAACCAACGAAATATCACTTGCAACATTTGTTCAGATCGAATGCTGTCACCATTTCCATGGAAGCATTACAGATCGCATATCAATAACAGATATAAAATGACATAAAGACTTGGCCGTCTTAATTAGTATCTATAAAGACCATAGAAACGGAACCCATGGCTCCCATAGTGCTTGTTCAATGGCGTGCAGTGCGCTGTGCGGGAACGTCTCGCAGTCGCGTTCGCGGGATGTTGATGCGCAGTTGCTTTTAATGCTAGCAGTGCGTTATGTCGTTTCTTCATTCGATGCACTCTCATTCTCTTGACAGCTCGTGACTGGGAGCCGTTAGTTGATTTTCTTTTCTTTGGCAACTGTCGCGAATTACAATCACTATGTCAACTTTATAATTTCAATTTAATTCAATGTCCAAGTCTGCTTGTTTATTCATTAGTTAACAAATAAATCAATAATTAATTGGAAAATGATTTATTCTTCGTTGTTATTCATGATCGATTGTTCTGGAATTCTGCAGTATGTTTTGTATGATGAATTTATGCACAAATGTGGCAAATGTCATTAATATCGCATATCCAGAAGAGATTATAAAAGTGAGGAATAGATTTGAGTTTTAGTTTTTAGTCTTAAAGAGCCTAAAACGAACCCTTAAACCAGTACCTTTGGCATCCATACTGATGAAAATAAATGATCACACAGTGCATGCCCTGCCCCGCTATTCATAGGGTGGTTTCCGAAAATTTCAACTCTCTCCGATGTATGGTCTAGCAGGAGATAAGTAACACACAGAAAGACAGACAATTAATTTTGGGAAGCTCTCCGTGTTATCACATTCCGGGGATCAATGTTTTTCAATATATATGACATGATTATAGTGACAACTTAGTTGTCAATGTTGACTACTGATTATATTCTGCTTGTAATATACGTAGGGTCTTTGATAAGTCATTTGCCTTAGGCAGAAGGAGTCACATTTTAAAAACCAAACACATTTATTTTTATAGTCTCTCTCACATTTGTGCACATTCAGTCCATTGGTCTCTTAGAAACTGGTCCACAGTATCAGTGACGACGCAAAATACATCCACCGATCTCCTTCATTCTTGCTAGGGCACTCATGGCCAAGACATTTTCCTTTTTATTGAAGACCAAGTCACTCCCCTACCAGGTTTAAGTATAACCGAAACGTAAATACTACTCAAGAAAATTCATTCAGACTTGTTGCATTATCAGTAAACACCCTATATGAAGTGGACTCACATGGAGTGAACACTGTTCATCTTAGCTCCTTCTGCATAAGGAGGCCGAGAACCTATCAGTCATCCCTCGGGTAGTTATGGCAATTGATGCTGTGTTTTGTGTTGTCGTGTAATTTCAGTTCTCCCTTACGAAAGTCTTTACTTATCCAATTTGCCTTGTGCGGAATACTACGAGAGAAGCTACATGCATCGACAGGTTATTACACATCTAGTCTTCGTTAAGTAAGTTCTCGAACACATGCGTTGGAGCTCTGCAGGAGCGTGATGGAAGGTTTCACTTAGACATACAGTAGGTGTTTCGCAACATCTTCATGGTTTGATTAGTGAGTACGATGTATGACAGTGCTACTAGAGGTGTCCAAGTACAAGACAACAAAACATCTAACCTTATCGTTTTGAAAAGGGAGTGCGACAAGGTTGTGTCTGATCTCACCTTTTCTGTTCTATACAGCTAGGAAAAAGATGATTGGAGGACAAGCTATTTTTTAACATAAGATATTCTGATGACACAACTGTCGTTGCAAATAGCAAAGATGAAATTACAAATATGACAGATTATAATAGTCAACACTAGTTTAGAGTTAGATGAACCTTCGCATCAATAGCTCAAAGACTTCTACTGCTACTGTGCATGGGACTGGAAATATAAGAATGCAAGGTGATGAAATTAAAAATGTTATGAAGTTTGAATTCCTGGGATCACACGGTACCTCTGAAGGACACATCATAATATATATCAAGCTAAGACTATAGGTCAAATGATGTTGCTGCATACCTAATAAAATTATGGACGTCACAATATCTGCGAAAGTGAAGCTAGCAAAAGCTTCGATATGAAACCATTGTTTTGTATGATTGCGAAAACTGATCCATCAGCTGGAAGGTACAGGTAAAATCTTTTAAGTTGTAGCTTTGATGAATGTACTGAAAGTGGTCTGCGTGGAAGGACTAGGTGATGACAACAACATGGAAAAAGGCAAAAGGAATGCTAGACGAAAAGAAAAATAAGAAAATATGTCGAAGAGAGGATGTAGTGTTGGGGACAACAGAGGGAGAAGAATGTATAAAAGAACGCAGTGGAAGGAGGAAGCATGGATGATAAACAAGATCATAGTTTGGAGAGGAGGACTAAAATCGGAAAGGAAGCCTACGATCCTACTCTGGGCCAAAGCGAACTGAACTGAACTGATAGCCGGCCACAGTATTTCGATTGTCTCATTAGTAGTCTCGATCATGATTGAAATTCACGTTTCGACTCAGTTTATATTCTAAGACTGTATGTATTAATTATGTGGTATTTACAGGACCAATTATTTGATCACAGCTAGTTGCGATGGTCATGTGAAATTCTGGCGGAAAGTAGAAGGAGCCGGAATCGAGTTTGTCAAGCATTATCGTGCCCATCTAGGTGAGTATCTGTTTAACAGCGGAGTGCACATATGGAAGGCTTGAAAATCTCCCTTATACCATTTCTTTTTATCGCGCAATCTCTCTGTCTCTTCACACCAAACCCATTTCGGGATGCAATGAACATGGACGATATGGCTTTTGATGAATTACTTTCGCTTTCAAATGCAGACTTTTCTAGTTATAATTACAAGCAGAGCCTATTCAAGCAAGGTAAAATTAGGGGCAAGTTGCCGGAGAAGACAAGCATAAAAGCATGTCCTTCGGAAGCAATAGCCATTATATATGTAATTCTATTATGGAAAGATCTAAGAGAGCATGAGTTCAGATTGGAGTTCATGATGGAATGGAAGAGAGAAGAGGCTAAGAGATTAGAGAAGGAAAGCTGTGGAGACTGAACAAAGTCCGGGAGTGGAGAGAAATCGAAGCAAGGATAGGTGAATCAGTAAAGGAGGGATGGGTATTATATGGTCAAGTCTCGGACGAGACCAAAGAGGTCATTTCAGCTGGGGATTGGAGCTACTCATTTGAGATCGGAGCACATAGTTCTAGAGTTAATCGCGCGAGAGAGAAAGATCTGGAGGACTGCTGCCATTTTTACCGAATCCAAAGCGGGGATATAAAACTGTAAGGATGACCTCAAGAGCAAGGCGAAGAACTGAGAAACAGATCTGGAGAAGGCTGGATGGAATTAGAGAAAGTGGCAGAAAAGGTGAAAGGAGATAGGAAATTAGGAGGAACTCGCTTCTCTATAATGCCGTATATTTGTTTTGGTAGTATAGTAAATCAAAATAGTTTTTTGCATTTCATTTTTAAGTAAAATGTGGGCTATTTATTGTGAAAACTTAAATTAATAATGATTCTATGTGGAAAGTTGATAGCGGACCCAAATCTCGTTGATGTTCAGTAAGAATGAATGCGTGAAAAATAAATGGGATGCGTTAATTTATAAATAAAGGTCAGATCTACATCGAAATGAGCAGAATAAGCCATTTAGTTTATGCATTGAGGAAAGCAATGAAATGGTTCAGCTCACTGGAGACAAATCGCCTGGGGCCCCCAACCTTCACCTCAGGATATATTCAGCAATAGTGCCGCACTCATGGAGTTCCTGGGAAGACTGTCTGAGAGACTCCTAGCGCCTCTCCCGCTATGAAACTACAGATTCGCAGTCGCTAAGGAAGAAGAAGAAAGAAAAATTTGCTATGAAATGTCAAAGAATACGGTCAAATCGATGGCGAAGAAGCTACGAACTGAATAGTGTGTTCTTTCCATGAAGAAAACCCAGACTGAATAAAGCATTTCTATGATTAATGCATGTATGTTAGCAGCGCTGTATACGCCTTCTGTATGAAAAATAATTGACCGTTTGTATATGTTTGGGACGGACGGTGTATATATTAAAGTGTTTTAAAATCTCTAAATTTGCCGCCGTCCCAAATGAAGAAACTCTCATCTTATTGTAGCCTAGATATGAGACAGTTGATATGAATTCGGTCGACAAAAACACACTGAACAGTAAATTCGGATGTTATCCGGCATCTCTCAAACTGCCTGCATTTTACTGCTAATGGATTCTTCAAAGATTCAATTTTTTCACAGATAAAAATAACCTCATTTTCAGACACCATAGTATCCATGTCGGTCAGCAGCAATGGAGAACTGTGTTGCACTGTGTCGATTGATAAGACTCTCAAAGTGTTCGATGTGATCAACTTTGGTGAGTTGGCCAATTAATTATAATTTCACAGAGTTGTGTTTTATGGAAGTCCAGTTCGGCCTTCAGATGAATCCTCGATTCCAATTAATTATTCTCACAATTCAGATTCATTGCGATCTGGGTTTACGTACAAATAAATATAACTTTTGATGCACAATTATCATATAAAAATAGAAAACCATTGAAAAGAAGACCTATGTGCCCTTTACATTAATTCTCGCTTTTATAATTCGGGCCGTTCGTTCGAGACGTATTACTTCTAAATGTAATGATTTTAAAATTCGTCGTCTTGTTAAAGCTGCTTTTATGAAACAGTTGTCCGATCATGTTATTAATCTGCACACATGCTTTCTCAATTTGGATTCGAACACTGCTCATTGTTTACTCGGAGCAATTGCTGTCCGTGAACGTTTGTTCTCATATTTAACCTAGCGATGTTATTTTACTGTCATCTTACATGATTATGACTTTAGTTTAAATCGAAAGATGGAGATAATGCAGATATTTGTTTCGAGAAATTATGGACGAAACCTCAGTGGACTAAAAAAGGGATCCGCCGTTTGAGAATTTGAGCTGACAAAGCATTGACCGAACGTTTGGGGCACTTTTAAGATATACTAAGTTTGACATTTGACTAGGTGTTCTACTCTGAAAACATGCCCCGTGAACTATAATCGGCGTTGTTTAGCGAGATTCGAATTAAGATTTGAGTATAGGCCACCTGGTCTGGATTTAAAATGGTCTCATCCCCCGATGTCCATTGCTGATCCCCCATTGGCGAGCTTATCTGTGCTGGCTTTCAGGGTTTATTGTGGTCCGAGTTGTTTAATAGCATCAACGAAGATATGAAAGTATTCGGTGAGCTTTGTTTGTAGATATGCTGCAGTATCCGTTCCCTTGCAGCGATCCAATATGTATTCCCCGTACATTTCCTTCATCAAATTATCGCACTACCCTCACGCAGCTACAGTATCTCTAGCTGTATTTTTCTTAAATTTCACAGATTGAAAAGGAGCAATATGCGACCAGATATAATCAACAACTAGCATACAACTTTGTTAACGAATTTCCTATCAATTCTAATACAGTTTGTGGTAAATACTCGGTCACTCCAAAATTTCCGTTAAACTTATATTCTCTAAATTTCTCAATATGAGAAACGGTGTTGTGAAGGCTCATTTTAAATATTAAACGCCTCCGCTAGCTCGGAATGTAACCAAAGAACTATAGCTTGCTGTAAATGTTCAAATCCAATGCTGTCACCATCTCCATTGAAGCTTTACATTTTTTAATAGAAACAATATTCAAATGAAAGGGAATTTCTGAAATGTTTTAATCATTTACTAGCTGGTATACCTGGGGTTGCCTGGGAAGAAATGAAAGATTTTTATCTTATAATTTCGCAAATGAATCTGCTTTTGGCCTGTTACCCACGGGTTATACTCCACAAAATTTATTAAGCCGCATATCAAGAACATATATATGAAAGTGATGTATAGTTTTAGTACGCACAAAAGGGTCTAAAAGAATCCTTAAAACGAACGGAACCTGTGGCGCCTATATGGATGAAACCTTATCAACACATAGTACCGGTATATGCTGTGCCCTGCCATTCAAGGGTGGATACCCAAACTTCAGCTCACTTCGATTGATGGTCTTGTTGTTGTTGTTGTACAGCAGGTCTCGTCAGGGGAGCCGGAACTCCCTCAGATACGAGTCCACCGACACGGATTC
>JAUYWV010111273.1:0-12496 GCA_032274565.1 Nematoplana nigrocapitula
CAGTATAGCCTGATTGATTCCAAGCTAAATCAATAAATTTGAATTCTGCAGATGCTGCGATTACTAACGCTATACGGTATTTCCTACTTGTCTTTTAAATGTGAAATGCGACCTAAGAGACTTTGTATACATCAATATTTCAGATTGAAGTCATAAATGTTTAAGCGTATAGAGCCCTAACTGAATATACTGTATGAGTATTACGAGCTTTTCATTTTATCATCCTTATCAAATACTTTTCGCTATATAGAAAGGGACAATTCACAGACAGATACACGGACACAGCACGAAGCAAAAATAATGCTTAAAGCATATTGGAGTGACTAGAGTATTTGTTTAATGAATGAAGCTTTAGTAAAAAGACATACAGAATCCACGTTATAAAAATTAGAGGATTTCTTTAGGGGCACATATGATGTGAAAAGGTGACTGAAAACTTAATTTTCAACATTATTATTAGAGATGGATAGATAAAAATTAATATCTGTAAAACGTCGCCCTTGGTTAGACGAGCAGTCGGAGAAAGAAAAAGTCATCATTCAAACATGTACGTATTACAAACTTTGGCCAGTTAAGTTAAAAGATGCAATTTTTACTCATCAATATTCTCGTTTTTGAAAAAAAATATTCTTTAAGACATTGCTTCATCATCACAATAACCCTGATTGAAGAAAATGCCTTCAGACAGACAGATATCATTTGGCGGAGATGAAATCTCTGTTCTAAGTCATGCAATAACTGCGTAAAATCCCCATTACCCTCAACTTAATCATTTCACATACAGTATACAGTATATAGGTCTAATGAAGTTTCACTGGGCATGAATTAACTTTTAATGGAAGGAGAAAATTGAATCACAAGCTTTATTAATATTTTAAGATAAACTGTCAAATCCAATCTACATATATACTACATTAAAAATTTGATGATGTCGAAAAGTAATCTGAAATGCATTCACAATCGGTTAATACGTCAAATGACTTGACGTAAGAGTAGAAAACCCATAGAGCAACAAGAAGAAGCTATAGCCTATCATCAATGCGGAGTCCCACAAGGAGGAGTACTACAAGTACAAAAGGCATAAAGAACAAGATGACACAACAAAATAAATTATTTAGAGCGGTTTAAAATACGAAGTAGGCATGCAATGAAGAAGATCTTCGAACTCTGTTACACGAGTTTTACATACAGTATATTAAATCAATAGCAGCCTAGCATGGATGACGGTAGAAAGGGTCACTGACCTGAAGCAATAAACACAATCTAAAACAGAGCGTCAGATGCACCACAGGCTGCCTGGGCAACACTTGTCAAGAGGAACTTCTCGTAGAAGCTATAGTCTAATAATAAGGGCAAATAGAATTTACGAAGTTTAAAGAGAATAAGAGTACAAAGAGGTTGGTCAAAATTGAATCTGAACATGTTTCGCTTATACCTTAAGCATCATCAGCAGGGTTTTACAAATTAACAAAGCATAACGCAAAACGTAACCAGTAATTGAAAAATTGAGGAACAAAAGTACACAATTAACAGATAAGACAATTTAAACACGTACAAGACACACAGATAATTATATGAGATATACAAACATCCACAAAAACAACTTAAGGAAAAACTTTTTAAAAATATGAGGCACCCCTATATTCGCCAACGCCGCAAAAAAGTGCCAAGAAGACCCAGCCACTACTTTCGAGTACTGGAACAGTGTGCTGGACTGACTGCGCTCTTCAACAAGGAAGTTATCCGGATCAAGGAGGCGAAACCAAACTTGTACACGGCGTTGGCGAATAGTGGTGCCTCATACTTTTAAATGTTTTCCCTTAAATTGTTTTTGTGGATGTGTGTGTATCTCATATAATTCTCTGTGTGCCATGTACGTGTTTAAATCACCTTATCTGTAAATTGTGTACTTTTGTCCCTACACTTTTCAAACGCTGGTTACGTTTTGTGTTGTGCCTTGGCAATATGTAACGCCCTGTTGATTATGCTTAAGGTATAAGCGAAACGTGTTCAGATTATATGTTGACCAAACTCTTGTATTCTTATTTGTCTTTAAATTCGTAAACTATAGTCTGATCCCCTTCTCTGAACAGCAAAACATCTGGAGGCAATAACGCAGTAAGAAACATTCCTTATAGAGACCATAAAAAGGGATAGTCGATCCCAATCTATTATAGTGAGAATGTGAGGAGCAAGCGGCAAGGAAAAATAACAAATCTTGGAGGTAGAGTGCCGCAAATAATTGCACAAAGAAGTGGAACATTACAGATGTTAAAAGGAGAATCTTCTCGGATAAAAATCCTACAAGATGGCCAAACTAGAGTAAGATGCAAGAAACGCAATCACCAGCATCACACTGAAGGCCGACTTTTTTAGGCGTGGATAGATGGATCGATGCAAGAAAAAGAAGAAAGTCGAGGGAGTGGAGGTCTTATATAGAGGTTCGAAGAAGAAAAATGAGTATTGAAAGGACCAGTAAGTACTATCAGAAGCTGCTACAATGCGGAGATGTAAACAGTAGATCTGGCAATTAAGGACATCGTTATCAAAAAAGATGACGTCATCCAGATATTAAGCGAGGGACCACAAGATCAAATATAGACGAGATAACGAATTCAGAGGATGCACAACGAGATTTCAATGGGTACCGAGACAGATTGAGATGGAAGAAAACAATAAAAGAAGATTCCATATTCAAAGGAGCTAGTATGGAAGACCAAAACGATGTTAAGCTAAATCTCAAAACCACCAATAAAAGGAAGGCTGTAAACAATATCACTGGCAGAATGGAAAGGATTTCAAGAAAGAACAAGAATTTAACAAAGATGACAGAGTGTGCTTGTCCAAATAAGTACCATATAGTCCTTACTTTCTAAAAAGTAAATATTTCGCATAAATCTGGATGAAAACGTATAGAGTTCACAAAACACTTCATCAACAGCTGCCCTAAATAATATGCACTAAGAAGATAGCTAGCTCCAAGGATTCCAAATAGCATTCCTTCCTCATATAGGAACTGTTTAAATTTCTCAAGGGGATTGACCGTATCTCGGCCGATTCAACTGTTTTTGCGTCAAGGAAAACTTTTTGCGCTATAGAAGAACGCACAACATTGCTAGACCTAAAACAGACTGGGAATTATGACATTGGTACAGGACTAAAAGGCAATCTAATAAAAAGTTGAAACATCCTAATCTCATATACTGCATCTGGGTCATCCTCATGCTATCCATAAAATCACGAACTTAACGTCATTTCTAGATAAACGGAAACAATGTAAAAGTTTTAAAAAAACAGCTGAAGTTCATTGATTAAAGGTCCATGTTTTTACTGCTTCGCCAGTGTAACTTGACGAATCAATTCTCGTATGTGCAGCTATAACGAGTCACAGGCCAGACATTTTCTAACGTTTGCGAAGGTGCAGTTGTCCAGTTGGAAAACCTTTCCTGATGCTCAGCAGATATCGGAAACGAAGATGAATATACTGCCGAGGTCGAGGCATTGCAGGTTTCCAGGATGACCGGTATTGAACAATCTTGGTACACATCCGCGGCTGAAAGTGCAATGAAACACATGATAAGATATTATCAAACCCCTGCTATAAGCAAATTAGAAGCGCAAAGACGGTGTATATCGCTGTGCATCTATTGCTCTAGGTCAGACGCAGGCAAACTCTGGCCAATTATCTAGCCAGAAAACCATAATTACCATTAGGTACGTGAGATATAAGCCAACAAAACAAATTATCCGTTTTTTTCTTTGGTAAACCTGCTCCAATTATTGATGGATGAAGTCAATGTCTACTCTGGTGTCCTGCTGCTCTACTTCTAAATTTGTCTTCTGTTTTGCCGGAATCATCGGGAACTCACTGCAGATTTCAAGCTCTTCAACACACCTTTAGACTTCCCTATGGATGATGCTCCAGCTTCCCTCCGGATGGGGTTGGTGGAGCTCTGGTGCGATGAAAACATTAGAAGCAAAGTCTTGCACTTCTTGTTATGTCATTCTCCCTTCAGGAAAATATCCACAATTTATTGAGCACTTTCTGCATATTATGGCTATGTTTGGCAGTACCTACTACATTATGAAAAGCTGTTCTCGAAAATGAAGTACACTAAGTCGCGCCTTCGCTCCCATCTCTCTAACCGCCATCTCAACGACGTCATTTACTTGTCTACCACATGTGTCAAGTCGGACATTGAATCGCTACTTTATCTCACTGACCTTGCCATTTGATAGTTTTTAAACCTGACATTTTATTTATTTTTTAAAATATGAATACAGTAGTGTTTTATACATACACATAAAATGCACTTTTAAACGTCACTTTTTTTGGTCTAATTTCTCACTCGGGCCCTCGAGTTATCTCCGAGAGTACTCTACCCGACCCCTAATGTAAAAGGTTTGCCCACCCATGCTCTAGGTCATCAGTAAGACACCAACTATCATCATCGGGATTTAATCCGAATTAACTTATGATGATAGGTCTGCAACAATCGCGCTTAATATTAGATTCCGAACCTCAAATGATGTTTTTCCTTCGTCATTCCCATCTACTTTTTTCTCTTTGAATCATAGTTAAAAAAACGACCTCTACATCAAACGTCGTCAGATCCTTACATGCTTCCACTGCCAACGCTATATCTTCCCAGATTCCGCTAAGCCAATAGCTTCAAACGAAGTTTTCTCCCAAGGGACCGTCAACTCCTCGTCTACCAATATTCAGAGCCGGTCTCTTCTCAAAAGCGTTCTCAACCTGAAGCTGCGCCAGGTCCTGACGTCCTCCTTCAGAGCAGCAGACCCCGGACACAATTTCGGCACTGTCAACGTTTTGCAGAGGAATGCGCCTCCTCCACTGCATGTAGTGTAACAGCAAAACCAAATTGTGGGATGCCACAGTGGAACAAGATGGCTTTCTTCCTCCTCTTTTCACAATCCTTGGTCAACTTGCATCGCAAACTGCATATAGGCATACTAAGACACTTACTGCAGCTATAATTAGTCACAGGCCAGACATTCTCCGGAGTTTGCGAGGGCGCTGTTGTCCAGTTGGAAAACCTTTCATGGTGGTCTGCAGATAACGGCAACGGGGAAGATGGATATCCGTTTGAGGTTGAGGCACTGCCAGTTTCCGGGATGACCGGTATTGAACAATCTTGGCGCATATCCGCGGCTGAAAGTGGAATGAAACAGGTTAAAATAAAGTCGTTCTGAACAAAAGATCACCCCCAAACATCAGTCAGCCAAAGCAAAGCAAAACCTGTGCCTATCGCAACACGAATTATGAGGAGAAATAAAAGCGAACATTGCTTCGGGTCATCAGCTGAGCTTTAGCTATCATCAATCATCATAGGGATTTTGATCCATGGTGGTGGGTCTATAACAACCGCTTAATGTGTTGCACTCCATCTTTCGAAGCACTTCACCTCAAAACCTTGCTCTTTTTATAGAACCTTTTTAGCAAACCTCTGCACGCCCACTACACCTTTCCTCAAACGACGTCATATATCTTCACCTCTCGTAGCATTTCGACTTTTTCTAATGTGTTTCTAATTTGAGAATAGCACACTACGGTCACAATATTCGACCTTTCGCGGAGGGTTATGTGCTTTCCCGGAGCTACAACAACTCTCCTGATTTGAACATATTCAAATCATTGCAATCGTGCTTTGTGCATCGTCATCCCCCATACTCACTTCTGTCTTATTTTTCTGCACTCACTCTGATCAGTATAAGACAAATAAATTCAGATAGAATATTTATATTATTTTTACAGTAGTATACAAAGACAAGTTTAATTAAGGTTTTCACCAATAGCACGTTCGACAAGAAATCCACCGGCAGACCTCTTTTGGGGTCATTGCCCTGCGGTGGCTACAGCTGCAAGCCATAATGTACGCCACAACCAGAATGTTTGACAAGCTATCTCGTAGTCTAGTTGTTTATCCTATCTAGTACTAATGCAACCGGTCTGCTTGTGGATATATTGTCAAACGTGCCATTTCTGACAAATAAATTATATGGGTTCATAAAACAGGGGCTCAATATCACCAAATGAAGATTTCTGACGATATCAACAGAATGCATTTCGTATAGTTTCTAGGCAAGTGTAATCACAACCTCGACCACTAAATGGTGTGGAAGACAATGGCATAGCGAATGTCATGACATACCGAGCAGTTTATCTCTTTGTTCCAATCGACGAAATTTTGCACGGCGATTCTGAAACCAAACTAGAATGGTACTCCCGGAGAGTCTGATGATTTTCGACAAACTTTCTCGTTGATCCGTGTCCGGATAGTGGGAGATCGCAAACAATCGCTCCAATTCCTCCAGCTGATAACTGAAATAAAGAATGATAACGCAATGGGTTAGATAAAATGCTATCAGTCACAAAGAAGTTCAATCAGTGGAGGATACTTAGTATAATCATGTGATAGGAAAAAACAGACATTATTAATAGCAAATATTTACTTACTTACTACTGCTGTGCCGTCCTCGGACGAGGTTTGGCGTCAGAAACAACCCACACCCGACTATTTCCTCCAGATTTCCTGTTTAGCGACAATTTTTTCTACTCTTTATAAGTCTTTCCGTGTAATCCGTTTATATTATCCAGATAGCACTTTCTGGGCGCACCTCTGTGTCTTATTCCTTCAAAAGCTCCGCCCATTAGCAACAGTGCCAGGTCTCCTGCCCCTAACCACGTGCCCGAAATAGCCGCACCACTTTGGTCATGAGCTCCTTTTTCAAACCCAGCTCCTCCTCCAGAATTGAAGCGTCTGTTTGATGTTTCCTCCTCGAGACGACAAGCATCCAGCCACCGGCACCTCATTTCAAAGGATCCAATCCTATTTTGGTCACTGTTTAGGAGCACTGTCCCAATGAGCGCCTTCATCAATCACACCCTCAAAGTCATGTTCAGATATATGCTTGCCCTCCATATAAATCCAACTTAGCTGCCTTCTCTTTGGCCATGGCTGTTCTCCTCTTGATCTCTGTCATACACTCGCTGTCTTCGCTGTCCCAATAAACTCAAACTGTTCTAGCTGTTCAATGCTCTCTCCTTCCAATTTTATCTGTCTCTCTAATAGTTCGTTCCTCCTGCCTGACATCATCACCTAAATAAATCTTCTTAGCGTTGATGGCCATATTCTATGCCTTGCTATCGACTTCTAACAACTTTTGAAGGTCTCACCGATGTTTAAATTGAGCGCGCTGTGGTACAAATATGAATAAAACAATGAAAATGTAGATAATCAACATTTAAATACACACATTAACAGGAAAAAAGCTACCAAAAGGTTTTATTGGAAGCGCGAATAATCTGTTTCTATGAAATTGGATCGAATTAAATCAAATGCTATCTAGATAATAAGATGACTAAACGCCATTTGAACTAAAATTCAATATACTACCGTATCACGTGGATTTTTAAATGTGTCTCATCACTTCACTATTTAAATGGTTTGTCTGTTTCCATGTCACCGTTTTGTTTTAAGTGGATTTGAATTAAACAATCGATAATAACGGCGCTCGTTGAAAGTTTAGTTGAAAATAGTATTTTATTTATCTATTATTCAATATATGTATGGGCTAGCAACATTTTCCCACGGTGTTGCTAAGCAACACCTCTGTACGTGGCTATAGGACTCTGATGACGCTACAGATGTAGTCAGCCATTTTTTGGCTATAACCAGTCGGCCATTTTGAGAACAATTCCGGCTTTCTAAACTTCGAATGAACAATTGAAGCATCCTCGCATCTCTGTCGGGAGGAAACGACGAGGACACATTATTGGACTTACTGGTTCTTGATCTACATATTATAATATGTATCCTCCAAAAAAGTTAATTAATCAATAATTGAAATATACAGTATAGTATGTGCCTGTTTTAAACGGTTCGATATGTTAAACGGCTCATTATGACTATATCGTTACGTTAACTTTTAAGTTCCACACAAAACGAGATCCATACTTCATTGTTTTAATGTGTACACAATATTTCATTATGTTGTACTTTCAAATTAAAATAGCGGTGCTATTTTTCTAAATATAGTGAAATGTTCATTTTATCCTAAATTTTTATATTTTAATTAATGAATTTTACAAAACTGGGGAAATTTTAGTATATGTTCTGCATTTATATATTTTTTTGTTTTACCAACTGCTACTAGTGTTGTCACAGCCTAACATAACAACCTCCACACGCTCCATTAGATTCATCCTGATTCATTTCTTTCACAAAGGTCGCTTATATCCCAAATACCACATGTGCACTTTAGCTTTAGCAGACTATTCAGAAGCGTGAGGGGACTGGAGAACCAATTTTTGCCAACTGCTCTCAAGAATATAATGTCTGTCTTGTTTATTAAGTACAATAGACAAAGTTAGATAAATGTAACTCGTCGCCGATATCCACAGCAGGACTGATTAGGGTTTGACTTAACCAATTGACTCTTCAATCTTTGATCCAATCTCTATATCTATTATATCTATCTCAAGTCATGTCTTCACTTGCTGCACAGCACCATCTTCTCTACTTTCTGCATGTCTCTTAAAATTCTGCACATTTTCTTCCCTTCTTTTAAGCTGATATCCCAATTTTCTCAAATAATTCCTCTTTGACCGTATATATTCTCGTGGATCTTCCCCGCACTACAACAATCTTATTATTCGCCTCTCTATAGTTCTTATTCTGTTCTTCGTCTACAAAACAGGTAGTTTTCCTCAAGAATTTCCCTCCTTATCCGTTGCTTCTTCACTGTTTTCTTCTTACACATACCAAATACAGATTTTGTCGTATTTCCAACTTTTGTTAAGTCACTATGCGTTAAATTGCTTTGTTCTGTGAATAGTGGTCCCATCAAAAGAGGAGTGCAATTCAATGTATACCGAGTCCCTCATTGAACCAATATGCATGTCTGAACGCTGACCTATTGCATCACAATCAAAGGGGTCGGCAGAGAAGACAGATGTCACACGCACTATTGCGCACCAGTACAGGCTACTCGGATGAAATTCAACGAACTCATTTGCATACCTTGAGAAGCTAGTTCTGTACCGCCGGACTTTGGATGCAGGCCCATCTTTCCGGCTGTTCTGTTGATTGCACTTTTTCAGCAACAACTTCGCATTGTTAGGAGTTTGGGAATTAAGATTTTCTAAACAGCTGAACGGCTGCCGATATGGCAGTTGGCAATCGGCGGAATCTGAAGTTGTAAACAATATAGATACATAAATACACAACTATTATAATTGTTGCTAGTACTGCTCAAATTAGTATTCTTCATTAGGTGTACTTGTATTTGCAACACGGTAAATTATCCAATAGCTATCTATCTATCAAATGAGAAAAATGAAATTATTATTTTCCACTATTAAACAAAGGAAATGTGGATATTTGATACATATAAAAAATACAATCTTCAATATGTACAGTAGTTTCTCAAAGCAAAAGGAAAGTAGGAAAATGAAATCTTCGCAATGTGATCACATACTGCAGAAAGCTTGCGATAAGATCTGTCAGCCAGTCAAATTGCAGTGTTTTTTCGATACGATCAACGGTAGAATGGTTCTTGCCACCTACAGAAGATACCGAAATTACATAGTCCAATTTTGTTTGTTTACTTAGATCTAGGTCAAGAAGTATATATAATTCAATATCTTTGATATACATGTAGACATGCATTGTAGACTGTCTTAAGAAGGCGGTGACGCAGTCCTGCTTGAGTGAAGAGAGATATTTGTTGGCCAATATTCATTTAAATCAACGTTTCGCAACTGGGGCCCCAGCCCCCAGCGATTTTGGGGGTCGTTAAGAAGACTACGGAACGCATAAAAACCAGAAGTTATCGATTGTATGCTCTTAACGATTTTGTTACGCGGAAAAACTCCTCCTGCAATTTCCAACGACTTTTTTTTAGCAGAAAAAGGCTTCAGTGCCCTGAACGAAGTTCCTTCAAAAGACAGAAACCGACTTGGCATTGTGTGGAAAGGTGACCTGCGTTTGCGATTGACAAAAGTCGATCCTGACGTGAAGGAGCTGGCATTGCGTCATGACGCCCAAGGGTCACACTAAGACTCCAGTAACTGGTTTGTTATCACACGAACTCTTTTTAACTCGTATTTTTGTAATACATTGTGGTATGTGAAAAAAATCATTTGTTTTGGGGAGCGCTAGGATTCTCAAAAAAAAACACAGGGGGCGCTGAGAGCTTTCGGGTTGAGAAACGCTGATGTAAATTCACATTCAACCGAAGAGGTTTGAATGCATCAACTAGAGTAGACACGCGCGACAAACACATGCAATTTCGTTTTGGTGGTGTTTGGTAGGCTAAAATGGTAGAAAGTATAATATTTATTTTTGGTTAATCTTTTGCAAAAGGGCAACTAGCTGCTATAAATTGTACATACAGAAAAAAATGAAACGAGAATGTGTTCTATCGTTGTATTAGAAAATTAATTACTAACCTGCATGCCTACCAAATTGTATTGCTTTTTTAAACAGAAAATCGTCGCATCTCGTTGGCCGAAAGGGCCAATCAATCAAATTATACGGAAATCCATTATCTTCAAATGAACGTGTCTACTCTAGTATACTTATTCCAACCTCTTTGCAATCAAATCGACCAATCTCAAACATTTGCAGATTAAACACAATTTAGAACAACAACGATCACCTGCCGTTTGAAATGTGTAAACTGTCGTTTAGCTATAATGTAAATTAGGAACTGAATGTCCGTCAGTATTAAGGATTATTTATCTTTGCTTATCATCAAATCGTTCAAACAAGTAAATATTTTGTGATTATTTCGTAATATAGGTACCTTGTTATAGATTTTGTCGAATATTGATATCTTTAATCGTATATATTTATCGTTCTGTAGATGAGTGCACATAATGAAATAAATAGAGTCCTTCGGAAATTTATATTTTCCTTGTATACTGTTTCTATTTAAGAAACAAAAATGTAATATTTTCATTAGAAATTGAATTGCACCAGAGTAATTAGACCAGAGGTGGCGCCCCCGTGTCGGGGAAATGAAATTGTCAGGGGCCAGGTGATGCTGTTATCAATTTTCTACCTTGTGATTTGTTCTGCAGCGCTTTTCCACAGAGAAATCGAATCGACCAATGAGCGATGACTTATAGTAGTCAACTTGGCTATTGAATTTTCGAAACCAACGCACTCTATTTTATTTATAAATGACAGTAAATCAACGAAAAATGGCATAGTTTCAGGAATGTCCCCATGGCAGAGTTAGTCGTTGACCGAAACTCCGACTATTTTTTCCAATCAAGGTACTATACGCTGTTCTCGTACGCATCGTCATTTGATGCAGACGATCATTTATCAGACATGTATGGTTCGTTGGTCACGTGATGGGGGAAAACAAGCTGGAAGAACTTGTACCGACTGACGAGACCGCCAGCGACTAACTTTTCCGGGTTAACTACATACTGTAGACAGAGTGAGATACTTTTAAAAGCAATTAGAGAAGGACACTAAGACAAATTTTAAACTAACCTCCAGATTTAATTAGGATATCCAAGAAGCCACTGTTTGACACAATACAAGACTTCGCAGAATCACCAAGTGCCCTTCTTCGTGGCTCTTCAAAATTGAAAACACTCCTGTCCGGAAAGTAGGTCTCGGACTCGCTGGAAACAGTTGAGATATTTTTAGGCAAACCGGGAGCTTCTTGGGCTTTTTGAATCCACGCATTTGCCGTCGAGTAGAGTGAATTTAGCGGACTGGCCGCGTCTGAACTGTAGCCGTAGTCGTTGATGTAGTCCAAAAATCCTTGCTCGTTCGTCTGCCCCTGCACGAGGGCTGGCGATTCTCGGTTAATAGGCTGCCATGAACTGGGAAAGGGAGTATATCCATGAGGAGGATCACTAGGGCAATTGTCGGCGATATTCGGATAGGAAAGCATATGTCAGCGAACAAATGTAGTACATTCACTGGAGAACTGCAGCAGAAATGTATTTCGACAATTGCTTACAGAAAGACAGACACGCAGACAATCGAAGAGAACACGGAATACCTAATACTACACTCTGTTGTTATTCATATACGCATTCAGTCATGGTCACGAATGACTGAACAGGAGTGTAGGCGGTGAAAGGTGTTACACAACTGCGTGTACGAGCTGTGCAGTGCTTAAATCTACTGTAGGTTCAGCAGATGTCATCTCGAACGAGCGAACGCACTGATTTTCGCGCGTTATTCATTGTTCCATAGTCAGCTTAGGTATTGAATTTCTGAGCTGTCATGAGTCGACGTATTCTCTGGTCGTCTTTCCGAGCAACATTTTCTCCACTGTATACTGTAGATTAATTAACTCTGAGGTTTCTTTATGTAGTTGATCCTCGCTGTGGCAACTTTTACTCTCGCTGCTTTTATAGATTTGTAAATGTAAAATAGTTTGCAAGATTTGAATATTTTTTGTTATGTTGTCTTTAGAAATCAGAATAGTTATTTTCATTTCA
>JAUYWV010111284.1:0-12494 GCA_032274565.1 Nematoplana nigrocapitula
AGAAATAAACCGGAACGTCGCTTGAGCAAAAATATAGTTTAATATTTGCTATAAAACAGGCGGTAATTTAAGCAGAAATTATATATATATATAGTTTGCCACTTTGTCATCTATAGTATTAAGATGATCCTCAGGTGCATTAATACGCGTAGTTAAAGGCAGCGGCACGGTAACCAATGATATAAGCCCATCACAAGCTAGCGGATAGCGGGTCAACTTTTAAAATTGATTTGAAACACTTCAAATAGCAATGCTGTATGTGCGATAAATCTAACTTCAGATTTTTAAAAGAAATCGAAAATAAACTATACACATTCTTTCGACATTTTATGACATCCTGAATCTATAATGATAACTCAAACGCCCTGCTCAGGCAATCAGAGTGTTTCACGGACAAAGGCATTATGATGAATTACCTCGCTATTTGTCATCCCAATTAAATTCATTGGGATCCAAGGGGGAGAGGGGGTTGCCCCATGGGATCCATGGAATAAATATTTCATAACTTTTGTCCCTGGTCATTCAACTCAATCCTCCGCCCTTTGAAAGTCTTAATTTGACATATGGGGTGGCATAAGGTTTGTGTGGAACACTGGAAACTGAACTCGCACAATCTAACCGGTTGAAGCTAGAGAGAGAAGCTAAATGGATATATGAAGTCCCTTCGTTTGTTCAATCGCTTTCATCCTGGAGTTATTCACAGGTTTTATCCAAGGAAACAGCAACTTTCAGGCTTTTAAAGATTGATGATGAGTATTGTAACTTTATTTTTCGCAAGATCTCTTGCTTTTCGGATGACTGTGCACACTAAAAACAGAAAGAAGCTCGCGGCCTTTGGATATACGATCTGCTATGAAAGGAAAGCCATCGCGATCAAAATATTACCTATCATGTCTTACGCTTACATATCGCGTAGTATGTCCGACATTAGGGACGCCACAGATGGCCTCGCAACCAGATCTCACTGTATTCGGACAACGCAACCTCATGGCAACACTCCGGCTTCAGATCTGTCCATTCCGGGGATAATAATAATAATAATTTATTTTATTGTAATAGCAAGATTACAAATGATAGACCAGAGTCTACCCAAGGGCAGATCTAACTGGTCACCAATATATAGACACAAATTACAAATGTCAAATATGCGCGAACAGTACACAAGGCAAAAAATAAGATATATATAAATCGAATAAACTCAAATAGCTTAGATGAAGCTTTTGCAACAATGAAGCAAATATTTTTGTTTAAGTAATTTAAAATTTTTAATAATTGTTTAAGTAAAACTCTTCAGTTTTTTCTTTAAAGGTTTGCCTATTTTTATTATTTTGATATAATTAGGTGGTCTTCCGTTTCATATCACAATAGTTTCCTCTATTATTCGGCCTATTGTAATACAGTGTATTTATTTCGATATTTAAGTTGTTTCTTAGATTTTTACTATGATTTTATTTACTAAGTTTGATGTTCTGAGTGATACAACATGCCATTTGGATATTGTAAATTGCTTTGTGGCAAATAAGAGAAAGTCTTTGTTAAAAGTTTTGCCTGATCCAACACCTTTAGTATATTACATTCTTTATGTAATGTATCAGTTTGATAAAGTGTTGGCTTTTTCATTATAATTTTAAACAAACTATTCTGTGTCTTTTGTAATGCTGACATACCAGTGATATGTTTTTTACTATAAATTTCAATACCATAATTTATTTTAAGAAACTGATAAAGACTTTTAAATCATCAATAATTTTTTGTGGGCAGGGAATTTCTAAGGGCATAATAGGTAGGAATATGTTTGCTGAGCTCCCTAATAATTTGATTTATGAGATTTTCCCATTTTAAATCATTTGTGATTATGAGTCCTAAGTATTTGGTTTCCTCCTGGCCGTTGACCACTTGTCCATTTATGTTCAGATTTAAAGTTTGTTTCTCACCATTACTAAAGTCCAAAAAATGATTTTTTTAATATTTAGAGTTAACCTATTACATATCAACCACTCTGAGCATCATGGGCGGCGATCCCGAGGGGTGGAGGTGGGGGAGGCACTGGGGACATGTCGCCCCCCAACTTTGAGGTAGGGGGGACGAATATCTTTTTGTCCCCCCCCCCCAACTTTTCTGGCTCAGACAAAACTTTTTTAACTTAAATCCTTTAGGCAACCTGGTTTTAGGAAAATAAACTTTGTTTAATTAAATTGGACATGCTATAGCAAATAGAGTTGTTTATGGGAGGTGGCTGTTGGTTGAGGATTTTGTTGTGTGGGCGTTGTGTGAGGTAGTTGTTTACAATGCTTGTGTGAATTGTCTTCAGATCCTTCGTCACCGTCACCATCAACAATCAGGCCGTTATGACCAACAAGATGGCTTTCAAGGCATGCAGCAGTTAAGTCAGTTCTCCAGAACTATTCTGCGATTCTTGACGGTTTACTTGAAATAAGTGAATTTGGAAATACAGAGACGGCTGCCAGGGCTCGAAGCCTATATGACAAATTCTCTTTCGGGAAAGTTCTTCTTGCGCTGCATATGTCATAAACAGTATCTGGGCATATGTACGAACTCAACAAGGTGTTACAAGCGGAAAAGCAAACCATTACGGGGATGTTAGCATCTGTTGGCGGGATGGGATGGGATCAAGCGGCACCCACGTCAGAGGAGCCGGACCTCCCACAGATACGAGGCCACTGCCACGGGATCCTCCGTCAGCACCGACAAAGGTGGGGGCACCGCCCCGAACGCGCGCAGTCGAGGGTTTAGGTGAGCAGGACACACCTGGAGCCAGTGCTCCAGGGTCTGCTCATCCTCTCCACAGTGTGGACAAATCGGAATCGAATCCGGGTCTAAACGGGCTCGGTACGTTGCTAACACCCTACAGTGCCCGCTCCTGAGTTGCGCGATCAGCGTTTTAGGCTGTTGTTGCCGTTGGTGGTCGTCCTGGACGGTCCACCTCCCCCAAGGAGGTTCGACCACAGCGAAATTCTTGGTACCACTTGTAGACAGTTGTCTTGGATGGTGCTTCATACCCAAGAGCAGTACTCAACCTCTGTAAAAAGTCACTAGGATTTAAACCGGCTTTATAATCATAAAAAACATGGCACGTGAATGTTCTCGCTGCAAATTCATGTTGCATATATAATGATGAAATTATGACAAAATTTGAATAATAATCTCAATTCTGACATCGATTTTTACAATTAGAATTATGAAGGTATCCGTGGATATATCGACTTGAAAATTTCACCAATATCTTAGATGTTATCATTGTTCATAAAAATGCATAGATTATATGTAGGGGTGTTTGCTTTCGTATCGAGTCCGCTTACTTATTGACTCCCTCTCGTATATTTATTTTCCCTCTTTATCCTCCGCATACTAACTTAGAATCTCTTACTAATGTTTTTACATAATAATCACATAGAACTTTGAATTTGAAATTTCAAATATCCGGTGGCAACCTGGAATTTCTTAGTACATTTATTACTTTGATGGGTTCGTAAAAAATAAAAATAATCCTGATTTACGACAAAGATAGAAACCAATATGACTTGTAAATACGTTGAAGCATTAAAAATTCGTTTTACAGGACGTTCTCCAATAGAATGTTTTGTTGTCAAAGTTGACACATTTATAATCTAAGGAGATCAAAATTCGACATACACAAGACTTATGAGATATTCGGAAAAGGGTTCAAATAACAACAAATTTAAACTTTCAAAGTAAATTTTTAGTGCATTGTTAATAAATTGCATTTTTATAAAAATACCTGTACAAATTCCGCAAAGTTTCTTGCACTGTCTTCTCACATCGGCGTTGGAAACGCAATATGGCTTGTAAAATGCCTGACAGGTGGGCTCATCTTTACACTCTGAAAGTATATCGATGTATGATAGCTGACATTAAACACATATTTTCGATAATTTGCAAATTGCCAGATACACTCACCAGTTGGCATCGGCGATTTAGTAGACACCACTGCGCTTCCGTCTAAAATTGTTATACAGTAGTAGCAAAATCGTCAAGTATCACACATCACATATACCACATGTAAATATATACTAAAAGTTTAGTGCAAGTCGAGTGCTTGTATGTTTTCTAATACTATGAGGGCCTACTAACTGATTCTACAATGCACAAATTTCCATTCTACGAAATTTGAATTCCAATAACCTTTCACTCGTCATCACTACACATAAATATGTACAGTAGATGACTTGTTCCTCAGCATAATGGGAAAAGGTCGTGGTCATAAGTCCTAATCACGAATGTGGGTTCCAACTGGTCAATCATTCGCCATATTCACCTAATGTGTCGCCTTCTGATTGCCGGGGTACAAGGGATCAAATCATCAATATCTGCAACATTATGTAAAAATGTAAAGAATGGAAGCAACCCCCTTACTTATGCTTCATAGATAACGCAAAAATAGTTTGACTGCGTTTCACACCTTAATTTATGGAACACGATGAGAGGAATGTGATTTCCACCACACCTTGTTGATCTCATTGGTAGCCTGTATTCAAAACAAAAAGCTGCAGGCAGAAATAATAGTGGCGACACAAATTGATACAGAATAGGCCGCAGTGTCAGACAGGGATGTTTTCTGTCGCCCAACTTGTTCAACATATACGGGAAAGCATTGTGAAAGATACAATGAAAGACTGGTAAAATGAATTCAGATCGGCGGCAGAACCTTGAACAAACTTCAGATATACTTCTTTGCACCGAAAAAGTTAAGTTAGAAGAATTACTGGAAACAGTTATCAAAGCAAGCACACAATGGTGACTGTAGCTAATATTAAAAAGGTGATGGTATTGGACTATCATCAGCAAAACAGGAGCACTGTAAAAATTGAACGATAAATATACTGAGGATATTAGCAGCTTCGACTACCTTGGGTCCAGAATCAATATAAGTTGTGAATCGGGTGAAGAGATAAGGAGACAGTCGATGACCAACTCGCCAAAGAGAGCAGCAATGAGAATCAGGAAGAGTGCCCCATTGACTTAGGCACAAGTCTAAAAGTAAACCAAATGGCACATCATCAAAAATGGAAAGAAAACGTGGAGGAAACAAAGCCTACATACTCGCCAAGTAGTACAGATGGACACAGGAGGCGAAGAGACAAGAAACAAACATGTCGGGTTGAAAGGAGGTTCAAAGCAGCCAACTGAAAGCGAACCGATCGCCCACCGCCAGGGAATTCCTATTTAGGATAGGAAGTTGTGACTCGCCCCTGCGCTCAACATGCGGTGTACCACCGGAAAGCGCGGAGCACGTGGTCTGCCTCTGTCCAAAGTGGTTCACACGAGGCTACGTCTTTTTGGGAACCCAACCGTCGATCCCTTAATCGTGAATCGGATACCGAGTGGAGTTGGTCGCAGGGGTTGTGGACCAGTAAAACGTTCCCGTATGTAAGGTTTTTCTTAGAACGCGCGGACACGCAACAACAACAAAAACATGACTCGAAATATAACCCAACCGATGGCCACAATCTGGAAATACAGGATCAAAACAGAAACTAAGCTGAGACTTCTTCAACCTACTACCTTTGCAGTTGTCAGCTATGGAGTCGAATCATAGACTATCAACAAAGAGGACCAAAATCGGATTACCTCTTTCAAATTATGGGTCTATGGGCGTATTCTCCATCATCCCTAAACAAAAATGTGGAGCAACAGACGCGTTGTCAATGGAGTCAAATGGGTATAATGCCAGGCACGACGGGACTTGGTCGACCGAAGCAGATGCAAATTGAGGATTTGCAAATGTGGGCGGGAGACCTCCAAAGAGCGAAAAACCAGGACGAATTGTAAAGACTCATCAGAACCACACCAGCATGAGTTCGTGCAACGTGACTTAACGACGACGACGATGATGATTGACACCTCTTCACGAGAATGAAGAAGGAGCTGTAAATGTATTTTCGGTAGACGATGACATCACTGATGATGTGCACCAGTTTCTGAGAGAGACCAAGATGTAGGTTTCTATGCAGATGGGTTCCGTTAATTCTAAGTCCTACGGATTACGTAAATGTATAAATGTGAGAATGCATTATCTTATTAAATAATTGTGTTTGCTTTTCTGAATGTGACCCCTTTTAGCTATGACCGACAACATATGAATCATACCACGTATTTTCCTATGGTTCTTCCTGATTTGCGGTGTTACGTGACTGTGGGAATTTGTCTATCAACATTTCGTTAGAGGTCAGCTGCAGACGCCAAATACTGTATGTGACTTCCATGTAGGAGGTGCCATACCTCGCTGTCATGCGTCGACAGCTGATGCAGACAAGTTCTGAGAAAAGAAGAGTTGGACAAACTCGCAGGCAACTTGAGTAATCACATTCCTGAAGAAGTTTAGAAATAGAAATCCTATTCCTGCCGCTTACGCGCAGGATTGTGGCGCGACACAGCATTCTGATTGTTAAATGCAACTTTTAGTAACATGCTACTTGACGATTCTCTGTATACACAAACGGTTTTCTGAAAATCTTGTTTGTTAAAATATTCTTCATTTTGTTGCTCACTTTAAAGTGTATATGTTGTATTTTTGTGTTTTTGCATTTTGTCGCTTGAAAAGCTTTTGAATTGCAATTATTACGGGCATCTCATACATTACTGCCTGAGTTTTATTATGGCTGGATGATCCGAAAAAATGCTCAATTAATGTCCTCCAACAAATGCACAATGTATGGCTGATGGACTATTCATTCTACTATGTTAGTATTATATAATGAATTTTGTTTTTCAGAAAAAGCATATTTGACAAGCTATACACCAACAGACCAGTTTCGGATTATTGCCTCTCGTCAGTAGCGGGTAGGATTCGAACCCGTACCCCAGTGATCAGTACAATCTAACTACTTATCCACTAAGCCACGAGATCGCCTGTCAAACAAGGCAGTTGCGTGGTATATTATGGATTACATTAAATGTCCGTGTGGATAGCTGTCCACAAATATGCCTCATTATGTGTTAGTTGCATACAAAATGAGAACCTTTATTTTTTCAGAAAGAATAGTGAATGGACTCACCAGTACATACACCACACAGTCTTCGGCAATTCCGAGTTACCTCGGGTACAACATTACACTGGGGTGTATTCGCTTGTGAGCACCAAGATGCATCGACGCATGACAATTCTAAAGTCAACATGAAAATAAAAAACTACTGTAAGAGGCCAGTCGTAATAAGAATGGCGTCAGTGATTTGACAAACAAAGGTTATCTAGACCACTGCACATTAGGGGCGTCGTAAAATGTCAGCAGGTCCAGTTTTTGCTGGACAAAGATTTCCGCAAAATATGAAAAGATTTATTAAGGTGACCCCACATAGTTTTCAGTGAGACACTATGTATAATACTTTGTAGTCTCCTTTTAAAAAAGCCTCAAAATTTTTATTATTTATTCGCTATTTACATTAAACATATTTGGTGTCCCACACATTTTAAATTAAGGCAAACTAAGAAGGAAATATATAAAAGTTTAATCAACAAAATTCGATCATTGGTTCTTGAAAAAAGTTAAATTGATTTTTTGCAATGCCGTATACAAAATTAATCCAATAACGTGAAAGGCTTACTTTGGGGCACATTCTTTGGTGTAATTGAAAAGAAAAATCGTATTTTAATTCAAGATATGCTATATGTACACTATTTTAACTTTCATTGATTTAATAATCAGCATTTATTGCTACTTTAAAATAGATATAAGTACAGTTGAGGAAATCGGACAAACTTGTATTTTAACATAACTCAAAAGCATCCAGTGGTTCAATAACAGACTTGCACACTATATATTATTATCAATGAGTAAATTATATTGAAAATCATTCGACATATTATCGGCTGTATTTATTTTGACGCACCAGAATTTGCATCAAGGAAAAAGCACTGCGTAGATCACCAAACCTTTATACACGTTTTCCCCTTTCTATTTATAGTTGAAGTGTCGTTTAAACAAAAGTACAGTCAATTTCATCCAATGACAGGTCAGGGACACATGCAGCCTAGATAACTACTGTAGATACCAGAAAGCAAAACAATGCAGTAGAATTTACAAAACTGCTGTTCAAATTGTGGAACGTGAAAATGGAAAATGGTAACTAAATTTCAAGATGGATCTGAGTAAAGTGTTACATGTATGGAGGGCGAAGTAACAAATATGCAGATAGTATGCACTAAATTAGATCAAATGCGTACAAACTGTAAGAACTGCTCAAGTTTAGCAATTTGTTTTACCAACACACAAGATGATGAAATTGAGAAGAAAAGTTATTATAGTGAAAGTTGAGGACGAAGGAACAATATAACAATCAATAAAAATAGCTTCCTAGAATAAGATTAGAGTGAAAACACACGATGAATTTATCAGAATACGTGATTACAGGTACAGGTGAAAAATAGTCATTCCCGGAGGTTCACTTCCGATCAGTGCGTTTAAATAATTAATCAATAATGATGGTATGATGATTAAATGATGTATTTTTTGTAATCGTTTAAAAACACTGGATACTTTTAGTTTGTCAATTATCACACTAAACCTAAACTTCATAAGTCTCTGATCATCGCCATCTTGTTTTACGGATGCGAGGCGTGGACACTTCTGTCCGAAACAGCGAGAATAATCCAAGCATTTGAGAACAAATGCCTGAAACAGCTATACTCCGGATACACTACTCCAAGCACAAGACCAACGAATTTGTACGAAGTAAGAATGGTAAGAATCAGGTAGGCCCTTGAGAACCGCTCCTTGCAACCGTCGCACGTTGAAGTGGTTTGGCTATGCCACCAGACACAACAGCCTCACCAAGACAATAATACAGGGCAGCACGGTTTAATTTGGACGCAGATTGGGACGGCAAAAGAAACGTTGGGTGGGTAAGATGAAACAAAGGATGGAAAAAACATGTCAGATCTCATAATAACAGCCACTGGTAGACCGGCTTCAAAAAGGTTGTGTGCTTCTTCTACATCCATGTCGCCCCTACAACTCCCAAGGCAAGGGATGACTTGACCTGACCTGATAAGACAACCGGTCGTGTCATGAAAATTTATGCATTGGATTTCAATTTGTTGGGCATTTTCTTAGCACGTATCATATCTGTCAATTTTATTCATCTCTTCCATCCAGCCTTAATCATTTGCTTGACAGCTGCCAGACTGTCACAAGATATCCACTTGTTACCTTTTAGGCAAAATAGCAATGTGAAATTATCTTTTAAAAATAGAAAAAATAAACACATTCACCGTCTGATTACGCAGACCAATTGATTATCTGATATTAATATGGTCTTTTAAAATTATCTTGCCAGCGTCACGAAATTTCAGTTTTGCGGGTTTTCAGCATAGAAATCGGATTACGCGGCTTAGCTATTTTTAATTAAAAACAAAATTCGATTTCTATGGTTTTAGCGAAAATGTTATTGAGCAGCCTTCTGGAAAGTCGCATTTGAAATAATTCAGTTTTATTGTTAGTTGGGTATTATGGGTCCAGGACTTGCAATAATACAGGGCAATAGAAGTGATGAGTGATTTTAGTAAAGCTGCCTACGTCTTCTTTATGCTGATAGATTTAGCGATGTGTTATACAGTATATGCGTGTACAGAGCCGATATAGTGCAGTTTTAAAATCAACCATAACAAGCATTACGGCTATAACAATAATGTTGATTACGCGCCCAAAACTTTATTATTGCATTGTCAAGAACCGTCATGCTTTGGATTTTGCATGAAGCTTCACCATACTATAGTAAATCAAATTCTTCTTATAATACACAGTCAAGTCGCAATAACATACATTGTAGAGAATATGCGGATGGACAGACATTGTTCAAAATTTGAAAAAAGATATACCAAGATAACAATGAAATGTTTGCATATCTTATTCTAGTTATCAGAAGAAATCTCACCTCCGCATAGTCCGCAAAGCTTTTTGCACTTCTGAGTCACATCCTGGTTTTTGCCACAATATGCTTTGTAGCTTTCAATACAGAAACTCTCATCTTTACAATCTCCGGTGTCAGGAACTGCCATAGAAAAAATGATACAAAAATAAAATGTTTAATTACAAAGAAATTAGTACAACTTCCTTAGTTAAATTTTAAAATAAACTATTTTCACTTTCTAAACAAATGAAATGTAAAATATCATAAATAATATATCGCTTTAGGAAACAAAGGAGAGAGAAAGAGAATATAGATAAAACAGAGATAGATATAAAGATATAGAGCTAGATAAAGCAAGAATGAGGACGGAAAGGGATAGATAGAAAGGAAAGAGATGAAAGAAGGAAGGAAGAGGTGACAGAGAGAAAGAGAAAAGATGAGAGAGGGAGACGGGGTAAAGAAGAGAGAGAGAAAGGATAAGAAAAAAGAGGACAGAGAGCGCGAACAAGAGAGTGTCGGTGAGAAAGACTGCAATCAGCTGATCTGACAGATGGACATTTGGAATAAGGTAAACTGAAAAACAACGAGATGAACTATCACTGTTCACTAGTTAAATTATTAAAATGTATTTTTGCGATGGCAGTGCTGCCTGCAATATATAGAACCAATTTAATTAACGTAACATATTTACCTTTAGTTGTAAGATTTGGCGAACCTGAAAAGATTTATCAAATTTAAATTAAATTTCTAATTCAAAACCTAATACACAATATGCAACACATATAATTTTTAATGGCGCAAAATCCAACGTCAAGGACGAGTAAATTATAACAAAAGAAATTTAGTAAACACGTTATTATCCATTTGAACTAGAACGCAATCAAATTTGCAAACTGACAGCTGTCTTGCGTGGTATAGAGGTCAGCAAATCTTTTGACAAGTTATCCCACTCTGTTTAGATTTGCGTAAATGTTATTGAATTACATTATATACTGTACATCGGTGTTCTGCTGTACAACAGTTTCGGTTACAACAAGTGAACTGCTTATGACTGTAACCACTTCTTCCATCCGGACTCTAGTCTCATTTGTTTAATACCATCAAAGACGGGTTACAATAAATTTACAGCATAATATTTTGGTGCGATAAAGAATATTTAACCAGATTCTTTACCGTGTCAGGACTGTTGATATGAAATAAAAATCTGTAATTTAATTTAAGTGGTGGATTTTTCTTTTATTTCTTATTAGGAAATTGGTATTGAAATTCCAATTGTTATGTTTCAATCAGGGCTACGACAAAATGGTAAAAATGTTGACGTGGTTTGAGTACAACTTCTAGACGTCCAGGTCGAATTGTCAGTTCAGTATCATCGGAATTTTTGGACTATAAATAGCATTTGTTTTGTAAATCATTCTAAACGTCATGTACGAGGGTCATGACGTCTAGATAAAGTTGACCACTGTTGGTGCTGTAAGTTGGTGGATCAGCAAAAACGAATAGAGTCGGTTGGTCGCCAATGTACGCGATGTTTATCATTTTCAGGACAGCGCTCGATTAGAAAGCTTTGGTTGGTCTTGACAATTCAGGAGAGCTCCACACTCTGCTTTGACGCATCAGATCAGGCTCAAATGCATAAGGCCAGGTCTCATCACAACCAAACACACGATTGATAAACATTAGCTCTCTGCGATTAAACGTCAATTATTCTTATCAGTGATGGCTTCTGTCGCCTGCCTGTGCTCATGATTGAGGTGATGGGGCAACACTTTCTCACCCAGTCTACTCGCCTTGTATGTGTATTGTTTCTTCATATCGCGGACTGCACCGAGAGGGGCTATTTGGTGATGGTCATGCTATAGACGCATTATGAGCCGATACAGGCTACCGTTATGCTGCTCCCCAATAACTTAACCAGTTTTCCCATGTCTCTAAAGATTGTATTTGGGTCGATTTCATCTAGAAATAGTTCTCTTCTTATACCGCTTTATCACAGTTTACACATAAGGGTCTGACAGCAGCTTTCTATATCTTGTACAAATATTGCCCGAGGAGTGAGATCTATCAATATATCCAGTATCTCAGTGACCAGACCAAGTCTGGTTTATCGGATGGAATCCATAAACTATTATTTAGCAATACATGAGAATACTGTTGAATAACCCATGCCTTTCTTGTTCGTTAAAAAACTTTGGTATTAATCAATGCATAATTGAACTATCTGGATGACCTTTGTAAGATACTTTGATAGTGTTACATATGGTAAGAATAATTTGAAAATGTAACAAAAACAGTAGTTCATTGCGTATTATAGAGTATTTATATTAGTTAACTGATATCGCAGGTACGTGTTCCTGTATTAAAATTGGAAGTTGGGGCACTTGGACAACTCCACTCGTTTTTACCATAACACCCGATCTCCTCCTTCCCACACACTTTCAAATATACTGCAGTCGATCCATTCCCTGATATCATCTATCCACGTTCGTTCTTAGGTGACTTCTACCTCTACTTCATTCAACATCACCATGCAGAGTCTAACCCTCACCTCACTTGATCACCTTCTCTTGGGGACAATCGTGAAACCTCCAGTGCCTCGACGCACA
>JAUYWV010111295.1:0-12494 GCA_032274565.1 Nematoplana nigrocapitula
TCCAGTCAACTTTGACCTTCCCTCCAAAAGGAGACAGGTCTCCGTCGCCGTTTTAAATGAGTGTTCACAGCAGTTGCTTGCCCACCCAAGTGACCTGTCCCATTTACACAGGCCAGGTGTAGGTGCTCACGCGTCACCTCGATCGGGAATTACAACAAAAAGATGGGTGACAGTGGTGTGTGTAATAGTGAATGAATTGGTGAATACGAGAGAGAAACAGAGCTTGTCATATATTTAGCTGTCTGTTTATATGTGCTTAGGCAAACCCCCTACGATTAATGTCGAATGTGGCCTACGTGGATACCTACTACACCGACCGACTAGACGGCGAGTTGGAGTATGTCTGGTGCCAGTTCAAGGCCGCCGTTGAACAAGTGAAGATTATCTGCTCCGACATGGCCAAACGCAGCGATCCCGGTGCCCTGAGTGGCGGTGGACTACCACGTTAACACTGAGAGTGATTTTTCTCTCTCTGTCTCTCTCCAATAGTCCCAAATGACTGCACTCGCTTCCCGGCTCTTTCTGTATTGGGTTGTAACAATCATGATAGATGCAAATGTTATACCTGGTCCTACCCCACAAAACTGAACTACACCACTATTCTTTAAAAACTTTAGCTGTACTTGTGTGATTAGCTCCATCTCTTCGCTTCTTTTCCCTCCACATCTGTGAGGCAGTCAGCTTCCGAACACACCATCGCAGGTCCGTACATGGACACGGTACCTATTCATCTTTGCACTTCGTGTACCAAATGTAATCCCGTCAGCATCACTATCAATCGGAACATAAGTAAGGGAATATTGCAACGGAAGCAGCCTTGCCCAAATGGTAGGCGGTAGAAAAGACTACAGTTGTCAACAAATCAGTTGATCCGCCTTCAACCGCCCCTGTAAATGGTATTTTTTAGAGAAGACTTATTCTATTGTTACTGACTGCATTGTTTAAGTACGAGCTTTGAGTTTGCACGCAAGTTGTGTTTCACTCTCATTTCCTTCCACTATTTTAAAATTTAGCTCAGTTCAGGCCGAATAATGCCAAAATGTGTTACACCCATACAATTAGAAATTAGCCCGGTAGATTCGATAACTAGCCATCTTATATGTTCTGCAGAGTATCATTTAAAGACAGACGAATTGATTCTTTTGGACAGGTTGATGAGAAGATTTTCCGGCGCGGTTTGTTTATAAGGTCTGTAACTATTTTTCAAAATACGAAAGAGACAGATAATATCTCTATTTAGAGTAGCTGAATTTAAAAATCCAGTCCAGATTGGCCTCACCGTTTAATGGAACTGTCAGAAGTAGCTTTTTAGGCCTCGATAGCGCTTCTTCTACAGTAATTCCTTTACTTTAATTAATTCTTATAAATTTACCATTTGAATAGCATTTGTTTGGTGGCTCTCTTTTCTAATAAACTTCGGTAACTAATTGCGACTAAAACTTGCGTGCTTTGCTGTCAGCATCTTGGGAGTTTTTTTGTAGTCTTACCAGCAGTGGTGGTAATAACTCTGTTGACGAAATTTTCATATTTACGTAATTTTTTTAATTTCCTTTCTTATTGTACAATAGATTGATGGCATGCTGGGTTCTTCTCATAGTCTAATTTGGTTAAATCATACTTTAAAGAAATTTATTTCGAACAGTTATTGTTTGTACAACCCAAAATTGGGCTATTCAGTCATTAATGCCAAAAGCAATTACAAAAGAAAACTAAAATAGCGGTTGCAAAAGTGACTAGGGTTTTTATATGCTATTGCTCCTGTTTAGTTGTTCTTTTTATTTCTTTTCTCTTTCTCTCTCCCTTATCTTCCTTATTCTACAGTAGATTCAATCGATATGTAAAAATTGTTGTGCGCACATAATCTCTTGCTGTTTCGTTGGTTGTATAGCTGCTTTAACTGCCTCTCGTAAATGTTGCTAGTCATTTTGATTACCTCGCTGCTCTTTTGTCACCAATACTCACGCTTTCTTTCATCATCTCCTCCGGCTTCTTTGGTTATGATCTTGCGAAGGTGTCATCTATTGTCATCCTATTTCTTTGTATCTCTCATCTTTCTCTTCTGTGTCGCCCCTTCAGTTTCAACTTCTCTCATTATCATATATTTTTCTAGTTTTCTAGTTCTTTCCTAAATAAGACGCATCAAGCCCTTGTGTGCATTTATTTATTTTTGTCAGCGAGCCAATGTCTACCCACAACATCATGCAAATCCATATAGAACTACAGTATATTTCTCCTGCCTGAGCTTTCTATCCAATCTCTCGCTTTATTTTCTACTAATACTCTCTCAGATGTCCATCAACGCGATGCTCAAAGTTCTATGTGGCAGTTGTTTCAAGAATTGTGATTGGAGCATCTAGGGATGATCCAGTATACAGTATACACGCATTCTAGTTATTAAGCTATTTTTGGAAGGTAACTCATATGTATTGATTGGCCATTTTCCTAAAGTATTTCATGCATATCAAACGGTCATTGGTTAACCTGCTTTCATGTCCTAATACCAGTTGTATTATATACATTATCTGAATCACAAACACTTATATAGGACGCACTTTTTGTGACGTCCTCTGTCTACCACTGTCCACACCCCCAACGCATCACATGTTCTTCACTGCGGACTTTGTAGTTGTTTAACTTTGCAATTTTTCCTGTCTTTTCGCTTCTGTTTTATTTAGCTGTCTGTTTTCGTCACTAAAATTTGTGTCGAAATTTTTTTACTCGATTTATATATTGTAAGTAAATGAAAAAATGAAAACGAATATTCACACAAACTGCTTTCTTCATAACGAAAATCACAAATCAGCAATAGGAAACGTGGTTCTTCACTGACCTGAAAAATGGCAACGAGTACATGCATACTCGTGACCCAGGGAAAACTTTCCGCTACTCGTGATCTATGTCACACTCTACCTTCGGCATCATGAAACAGTAAATCACTCGTCGCGAAACCATTTTCCTGGTTACTCGTGGCATAATGTATTATTATGAATACGTACATTCATTCATATGATCCGTACTGAACCAGTTCGAGAAGACAATGAGAAACTGCATATATGGTATTTTCCATGATTGGCTGTCAACTTTCAGTTTTGAAATATAAAACAATTACAATTGGTTAAAACTTTTGCTTCTGTTAGAGCCAAATCTTTCGTTTATATCTACTTATAGATAGGTGTTTTCTATGTGTGTGGATTTGTTTGTTTGTTCTTTATCTTCTTCATTTTTAGCGCTACCACCCGGACTAAGGCAACATTCGACGCACAATTTCACTGGTCAAGTCATAGTCAAGGTTTCCCAGTGATAGGACCATCGTAGCTACCATGGCGGTGCGAAAACCTCTCCTCGAATCACAGTCAATTTTAGAATTTTTTAAGGGTACTAGACACACATTGCAGCTTTGCTTGCCAAAAACATTACTGTGCATTCATTTTTTGCTAAGAGGCCTATGTCTACCACAATACCCAAAAGATTTCAAAGATACCCTATTCAGCCCGAATTATTCATTAGAACAATACAGGCTAAATTTCTAAACTTATTCGCCGGATTCAAATCGCCGTGGAAAATTGATTTTAACTAAATAGCCTTAAAAATTCTAAAATTGACTGTGATTGGAGGAGATGGTTTCGCACCGCCATGGAACTACGATGGTCCGATCACTGGGAAACCTTGACTATGACTTGCCCAGTGAAATTCTGCGTTGAATGGTGCCTTAGTCGGGATGATGCGTTAAAAATGTAGAAGAAGATAAAGAACACGCAAATACACACATATAGCCCAGACCTATTTATAAGTAGTTTCCAGAGTTACACCAAGAAGAAATCACAACACTTTCCCGTGCGTTTGGCAAGGCAATTTCTACATAACTTTTTTCCACATACTGTTCTCCTGTTTGAAAAAAATATCCAGTGTTTGGTCTTTGGTAAGCCTGTGGTATGTGACATTGACGTACTCACTGATAAACGCATTTACTTTCTCAAGGTCCATCGTAACCTCCTTAGTGATATTGTTGTTATTTACTTGAAATGGGGTTCAAATGGCGGTTTTGGGCTCTTACGTCATATGACTTCACATCTGGCGCAACCAGGGGGGGTGTCGATAACAAAGTCATACTAGATAAAACGAGGTAATTTCAATCAGGGCGCTTATTCAGATAACAAAGATGTATTAGATAAAACAAGAGCATTTCACTCTGGGCGCCTATTTCGATAACAAAGTTGTACTAGATAAAACAAGAGCATTTCACTCTGGGCGCCTATTTCGATAACAAAGTTGTGATAGATAAAACAAGACAACTTCATTCTGGGCGCCGATTTCGATAACAAAGTTGTACAATATAAAACGAGGTAATTTTACTCATGGCGCCTATTTCGATAACTAAGTTGTACTAGATAAAACAAGACAATTTCACTCATGGCGCCTCTTTTCATAAGCTGTGTCAAAATATACCGCAGTACTGTGGTCAGAAACCATTTATACAAACCGCAAGTTTCCCCTTCGAAAGTAATCTCCTTCGATTCTAACGTACTTTTCCATCCTGATCCGACACGCCTCCATGAACTTCTGAAAGGATTCTCTTGGGATTCTACGCAGCTCCGTCATCACGGCTCTTCGATGGCTACCATATTTGGAAAGTAGGTCCCCTTTATGACCCCTTGAGCTTGGGGAAAAGGAAACAAATCGCACGGTGTGGCACAATAGGTTCAAAGAGGGACGCGAAGACGTGGAAGACCATTCCAAGAGTGGAAGGCCTACGACGACTGAGGACAACGTTAAGCGTGTAAAGAGGTGGTGTGTGGCGATCGTCATCTGACTGTTCGAATGCGGAGCACGTAAGTGTGTTGATCAGAACATCCTCGAGCTCAAGGGGTTTATTAAGGGGACCATCTTTCAGACGTAGAAGTCACCAAGGGAAATTACTTTGAAGGGGAAACTTGCAGTTTGTATAAATCTTTTGAAATATTGTTTTGTGACCCCAGTCCTGGAACTTTTTGAACCAGTTCGTAAAGTTATTGTACTGAATGAAACGAGGCAATTTCAGTCATGGCGCTCTTACGATAATGAAGTTGTTTATTGCTGTTATATTTTTAATGTCTATATCAGAGTAAGGCATTGTAATTGCTACAGCCAAAAAAGAAAAAAGTCGCTGGGCAAAAATCGATATTTACCAAGGGAACAAGAGAAAGTCTGAACAACATTTTTGGCTGAAATCATTGTCTGAAACAATTTCCTAGCATTGTATGCTCAAAATTATTTTTTTATAAGCTTTCACTGCGTGTAACGTCCACCTTATCTCCGCATCCATTGCGCTGTTAGGTGATTTAATTTAGAAGTTACAGTGACGTCTGTAATGTCTTTTGAAGAACCGACGATTACTCTGACATCACTAGGAGGACTGTGAACAGTTTATGACGAACTGGATCTTTGTTGATATCTGCACTAGTATATTCGACTTGTTGTGAAGTTCTACTGAGTGCTACTGAAGATTGTTTGAGTAAAAAATCTTTGAATCTGGAGCATCGACTAAGCTCGATCACTGCTCTCTTCAGTGGCTCGTACTAGACAAGCAATCCTCTCGGAAGCTGACAGGGGACATCGTAGGTACAGCTGATCTTGCGTTTAGTTGCATGGTTCCTTCATTGCTGATATTTGCGTTCTCCAGGTTAAAGAGGGTAGTCGGAGATGCCGATACGGTGGGGATGGGCGGCAAGAAGAGGAGAGTGTCTGGTTCGTAGCTGTGCGAGGGCGATGCTGTTCGCTCGAGTTATTCCCGGCTGATGGTGAGGGGTGCCGTCTGGGAGGCAGACCCGGTGCGTGGCAGCTTGGGGGTCGGCCATGTATGTACCTCCTCTTTGTTTGAGGCGAGATGAATGGGCAATTGCAGCCCTTGCTGAGGAGACGTCCAGTGGCACGTCCTGAGGCATGGAGGCCCCAACCTGGCCTATGTGTCAGCCAGTTCGGTACCACCGATCACACAGTGGCCATGCACCCATTGGACGTCTACTCTGTCTGAGTAGGTAGGACCAGATGCGACGGCATGTGGGATCTGACTGGATGCAGTGACCGACAGAGAGCCTGCTGATCAGAGACTGGGAGTCCAAGAGAAGCTGGATCCCCCAAAGGATCGGAAGGTTTGGGAGGGAGAGCACGACCTCAAGGCCGCGGAGGCAGGTTACAGCTTCCACTCTAAAGGAAGAGGCAATGTGACCGGTGGGGTAGGCCAGTTTCTTGGGACTTACGTTTCGGACTTGGAGGATGATCCCCGCACATCCGTTGGCTATCCCTTCACTGGCAGAGCCGTCCGTCCAAAGGACAATGTCTGCTAGGGGAAGGGCGTCGATGGTTTCCAGGGCGATGGTTTTTCTTAGGTGGGGAGGGTCACTCCTGGAGCAGGCCGAGTTGAGGTTTGGGTGTAGATTTATGTTGACCGGGTTTTCCTATGGGGCAGGGCCAACTACCCTGGGTGAGCCCTCGCGATTTGCATTCGTTGCAATCTCGATGGCGGTGTATCTCCACCTCCTGCGGAACTTGACGCCTTTGCCCACAGCACGGAGGCGGGGAGCAATGCTCCGTTGGACAGCTTCCTGGATGGGAGTTGGTTGACGGTGGTGGAGGGCTCTTTCCCTGAGTGACCCGGTTGCCGCGGTGGCGATGGTCGAGAGCTCGATCAGATCGGCCTCTTTCAGGAGTGCGGTGGACGGGGTGGACCGCGTGCAGCCGGAGATGATGTGGGCTGCGGCTCTGTGTGGCACCTCGACTAGTTCTCTTGTCGAGTCTGCTGCGTTAGCAAGTCAGACCGAAGCACCGTGGATGCCCGCGACCTGGTTGTAAGTCTTGTAGAGAGCGGTCGTAGTACGGCGGTCCTGTCCCCATGACCTGCCCGTCAGGCAACGTAAGGTCTTATTTCTTGCGATTTGTTTCATTTGGTCTCGCCGGCTTACCGGTTGAATGTTAGCTGGCAGTCCAGCGTCACCCCAGGGAGGCGGGAGAAAGGTTCGAAGGGGACTGGGTTGTTCTCGAAGAACAGAGACGGTTTGGCCTTTCCATTTATCTCCCTCGGATAGAGGGTGTGGTAGGACACAACTGACTTCGGAAGGGAGAGGGTGACCTTCCATGCCCACACCATGTGACAAGCTAGTCAGCGTCTGGCTGCAGCGAGTCGCTACACTGGTGGACATTGGTGTCCTGGGCGCCGAAGGTTGTATCGTCGGCGAACGCCAAGGTAAGGAAATGCTCCGGGGCCCCCCAGAGGAGGTCGTCTATAAAGATGAGTCACAGAGTGGGGGCCAAAACGGAACCCTGTGGGAGGCCGTCTGAGAAGACTCGGGGCCGTGATGACGATCCCTGCTAGTGGAGGAATCCTCTACGGTTGGCGAGGAAGTGGGATACCCATCTCGTAAAACATGAGGGAATTCCTTTCCTGGCTATGAGTCCCCTTCTCCAGACACGGTCAGGCCTTGCTGAAGTCCACGAGGAGGACATTCCACTTTGCAGGTGTCTTCACCTAAAAACCGTCGAAAATGTATTGGACGGCGGCGGCTACGTGTTCATCCGTCGACCGGTTCTTCGGGATTCCGGCCTAAGCTAGATGAAGGAGATTGTTAGCCTAGGGGAAGTAGATCAGCCGTTCGTTAACCAGGCGTTCCATCAGCATGCCCAAACAGCTCAATAGGCTGATCGGGCGGTAGCTGGAGGTGACACCCGGGGGCTTTCCTGGCTTCTGGATGGGCAGGATCTCTCCAAGGCACCAAGCGAACTGGATGGAGGGCCAGTACAGGTTTAGGACCTCTAGCAGGCGATCGAAGCCGAGAGGGGATAGGCGCCGGAAGAGGAACGTTCCCGCAGGAGGTCGAGCGCACGTCGGAGATCTGAGCGAGTGATGAGAGAACACATCTCTTCCTGGTGGCAGCCACATTGCGCTTCGACCGCTCTCCTGGCTTTCAGTACAACTTGATGGTCGTCTCTCTTGCTTTTGGGGATCCTACTGACCCCCACGTAATCTTTACAGAAAAGGGCTGCCTTCAAATAGCTGGAGATGGCAAATTTGCCGCCCTCGGAGCGGATGGTTTCCGAGGGAGCTGCACTGGGGGTTCTGCCGTCCAGGGCTCGGATAACGGCACACAGTTCACCGTAGATAATCTCCTTGGTAGCCAATAAAATCCCTTCACAGCTCCTTCTAGCAGCGGTCGATTGTCCGCCACGCTGATTCCGCCACGTTTTAAAGTTCTCTATGAGGGTGGAGGTTTTCAAGGGCCTGCCGTCTCTCGACGATTTTGGCCTCGACCTACGGGTACACCAGTCATGGTCCGTTTTACGGGAGCCTTTTGGTATGGCGGCCTTTGCTGCACCGAGGATCGCCTTGGTCAGCCGTTTATTGGCTTCAGTAGGAGAAAGGGGGAGGATCATTCCACTCGTAGAGGAGGGAGTCGAGTACTCAGCAGAGCGTACTCCAGTTTGCTTTTTTGAAGGCAAACATTTCCGCCCTACGTGGGGGAGGAGAGGGCCTGCGAGCTTCGAGGTCTATAATAATGGGGAGGTGATCCGACCCAATGTGGTCGTCCAACGACCAAGCCGTCAGAGCCTCTCAGGATTAGTGTATGAACGTAACGTCAGGTGCCATCCCGCTCCCCCTGTGACTGATCCTGGTGTTTGACCCATCGTTGGGCAGGAAATCATGGGTCATGGCCCATTCATCTAGCTGCCTGCCCGTCTCGTCCTCGATGTCATTGCTGTCCCACGAACCATGGTGGGCATTAAAAGTCACCGTGCCGGTTGACAGCCCGGTCAGGACGGCCGGCAATCTGCTAGCCTTTTAGGCGCAGGGAGATATGTCTTGGGCGAGGTTTGGCTCTTGCTTTGGCAGCAAGGAGAGACGGATGACTGTCTGTGCAGATGACCATTGACGTTTCCAGATATTGAGGCCGCACAAAAAATTCGTGCCGGTGGAGAGGGATACTCTCTCCTCTTCATAGCGATCACGACGTCATAGTACTGTAGTAACCTCTGGTCTGAATGACCTCTAAGATGGTGGGATTCTCCGTGGCGCCCCTAGTGATGACGGCGACGGCTCCCCCGACCATACTTCCACATTTGGGTGATCCGTCTCTGTAGACTACCAGGTAGTGGATGCACTTAGAGACTTTTGTTTGGTTGTGTTCTACAGCATCACCCTTCTTGAGTGCTGAGAGGGTGGTCGAGACCGATCAGAATACAAATTATTCATCTAAGGCATTTCCCGGGCCGCATGGTTACGACCGACCATCGCTTGGATGGTCCTAGATATTCAGGCCTTCTCGAATGCGATCGCGGAGAGTCGGGTATGTGGGTTGTGTAACTTGATACGCCTAGCTCCTTACGCAGGGATTCGAGTGGAGTTTATTTTACCTGTACTTTGATAATGTGTAAACCGCTGCTTTAAACAGTCTTAAGATGGTCTAAATTGGGTTGTGTCAGCCAAGGCTGCCAGCCTGGTAAAAATAGTCGAAAATGCTTCTTTGGAGAGACAAGAAGACCTTAAGGAGGTTTTGCTTTCTCGATCACTCTACACTACCAATCTTGCCAAGGACTTTGCAGCAGTCGTTTACCTTGGCGGTGACCATATGTGTGGGGCGCAAAGGGGAGGGTGAGGTTCAACGTGATCCACAAGTACTTCGGTGTGAGGTTGTTTTTGAGTTCTTTCCCGTTGAGTGAGATGTGTGTGCATGGACCAGTTCGCTTCTTTTTCTTTTTAATTTCCCATTCCGGACCGCCCAGGCGAGGACCACCGCCTTCACTAAGGCCACACACGTGATTTTCCACAACTGAAAGAGGTTGTGAAGAGGGCGATATTGCTTTTTTTTGACGTGAGGGTCATTTTCGTTTCCCCACGGTCTCTACCCCCGGTGTAGTGGCATAAAAAACTTTATTGCATGGAATAATTGAATATTTTAACACAACAAAACAGCAATCTGTCATTGAACAACGCCTTTGAACTATCTATGTATGATGTCTCAGTATGTCACTGCTACGTAGACAAAGCAAATTAAACCTAATTGAAATCCTCCGGGGTGGCGCCAACGCGTGACTTTAAATAGATACACATCTAACTATTCCTGTAGCAGTGGCATACAATGCATATTTGAAAGGTTTAATAAGTTTTATATAAATGAAAATTGTGATGTTATTTATTAAATGTTAAATTACATTCTTCTTTTTAGCTAGGAATGCCTACTATTTTGTTTAACTTCAATAAAATTGTATTAACTTTTTAGTAAGAAGTTATGAATTATTTTAGCTAGTAGTTACTGCGTTTAGTATTGCTTATTTATTTGTTGATCTGTATTTTGTTTAAGGTATAATTAATATCTTTAGAGTGTAGGTATAATATATTTATAATGTTATCTATAATATATGTCGCTATATTAATATTGACAATAGTAATGGTGCAACTATCGGCTCTTTTTTGTTTCCGCATTTCTGTCCCCACCGGCAGGGGGCAGCGAAAATGTTTTAACAAAATTTATAAATCAACGAGAAAATCTTATAAACAAACAAAATTAACATGTATTATGAAGGATATAGCTATCTAATCTAATGTCAGCAAACATGAATTATAAAGGACATATCGATCTAAATGACAGTAATGTCAGAACTCAGAAGACATGAATTATAAACAATATAATATAAAGGATATACTGATCATAGGGATGGCAGGATGGGCATATCGACACATAAATTCAATGAGATATGAATCTAATTGAGTGCAATGAATACCAATGTCATGTTTTTTCTTTTAGTAATTTTCCACAGTGCTTCAACAGTTGTGATAGCATGAATCACTGGATCAATGAAATTGACGCTAAAAGTAAAATTTATAATAAAAACTAAAATGCTAAAATTCCAACAAATTAATTATATTATAAGCCGCCCATAGATTACTAACAACCATTAATATACCTAGTAGTACATATTGCTGCAAGGCCTATAGAAGTGTATGAGCTATACAATCTGGCACTGCTGCAATAAGAAAACACTGCCGAGAAGTAGAACCAACTTCTAAATCCCTTAAATTTAAAAAATCTAATATATTGCAACAAAGTGACCCATATTGTGTTTTCTACATACAAACAAACTTTCATCAATCTCTACCATTGGTATTGAGATTGTACCCATACTACCAAGTTGCATTAGATTTTGTAGAATGTGCTCTGCATAAATATTTTGGTAATAATTTTTCTAGTTTACAGCTGCATCAGTGACCAACTTGCATTCAAACATCAAGACTTTTGTACTTGATATCTCATATGCCCAATAGTACATCAAATCAAGTATCTGCTGCAGGCTCAGTTTGTCTGCAAAGATCTGTTCTTAAGAATAACTTCTTCCTATATTTTTCACTATATATCTCCAAAAGGGTATTCTTTTATTTTACAACCATAAATTTAAGTTTGGATTTAAAATTTTTGAAAAAAAAATTCAGTTTGTGTAATACTCATAGTCATGGCAGGATATCCAGCAGCTTGACGCTGGTATCCACATTATTAATGCAAGGGAAATTAATGATCCTATTGATTTGAGTAATCATCATTACCTACTTTGTGATATTCATCAGGTATTTGCAAATCCCTATGCCACTATACAATGCCTTGTGAGCAAAGTGCTACGATCAACCTATGGACTTTACCAATATAGCCAGTAACTAATAGCAAAGTTTGGTAATGCAAAGTATGCAAATCTTGTCAAAGTGTGTAATATGATTCTTTTTTTTCTGGTTTATATTTGTCGTTGTCTAGTTTATTGGAACTCATATATTGGTGGGCCGATATTAACTGTGCCCAAAATGTGGTCATGTGCCAGGTAAAAGTGCAATCGGAAGCCATTATCAACTGGTTTAACTATTTCAGGGATATTTGCTATATATATGTCATAGACCATCCAATTCAACTAAATAGACATGGACAAGAGGTTAAATTAGATGAATCTAAATTCATGCACCACAAATACTATCGTGGGCAATATTGTCATGGACATTGGGTCCTCGGAATGATTGAAAGAGAAACAAACAACTATGTTTTGGTTCTTGTTGATAATAGAGCTGCTGCAACACTTATTCCAATTATTCAGCGCCATATTCTGGCAGGAACTTGTGTTAATAACTTACAGATAGGCAGCATACAATCAACTGCCTAACTATGTCATGGTGAACCACCAGTTTAATTTTATCCACCCCAATAACCCCAGTATCCACATGAATACTGTCGAAGGCAATTGGTCGCTTGTGAAAAGCAAATATCTCAAGATGCCAGGGAACTCCAACGAGTTGTGGGACATATATCTGCATGAGTTCCTCTGGAGCAAAATCCACAAGGACAATATGTTCATGAACTTTGTATACTGGTATGTATCTATATGGTTTGTATCTGTAATGTAATTACCTCACTTTTTGAGTTCTGATGAAGACAAATGTATTTGTCGAAAACATTCAATAAACTATATGTGGAACATCCTGACTTTTATTT
>JAUYWV010111306.1:0-12493 GCA_032274565.1 Nematoplana nigrocapitula
GGCATCTCTTACTGACAATCTCAGCATAACCTCTCTTACTGATAAATTTCAAAATATCTAGTCGATAGTTGATGATTATTGGAAGATTATTACAGCCAATCAATATGCAGCTGAAGATTGTTAAATTAATATGCATTGTAATATTGACTTTGCATTATAATTGCTAGTATGGCGACTTTTAAATCACCCTGTATATTATGTCACCATTTTATATGAAAAATATATTTGTATTTACAGAAAATTGCAATTATAACACAATTTAGTTATTATATTATATTTTGTAAAAAAATTAATATAAAAATATAATAATAAATATCAAACTATTTAAATAAACTTGTTTTAAAATAACTTAAAAACAAAAGAACAAAATATATAATTCAAATTTTAAAGATTTAAAAATATAAATATTTAAAAATAAAGTAAATATTAAGTAATAAATCAAAACTTGCTTTAATTATATTAAATCAGATATTAAAATCTAGCAAGGAATCATCTTTATGGACCTTTAAGTAGTTAGATTTACAAATTAAAAAGTGTATACATATTTTTATAAGATAGTAAAACTTAATAAAAATATTGTTAGTATAATTAAAAAAAAATATTATAGATTTATTTTCTAATGACATTTGCCATTAGATTTATCAATTCATGAAATATTTAATCTATTGTTTTTTATTAGATAAAAACAATATCTTAAAAGTTAATATATCAAAAGTCATAGTTAAAAATAATGCAATAGTATGTAAATATAATATAGGTAATATATATAAATAGGTTATTGGTGATATAAGAAATACTTAACTTTTTACATTATATTTTTATTACAATTAATACTATTGATACTATTATTATTTAACATCATAAATTTTAATGTAAATTAAAATAATTTTATGACATTTCTAACAAATAGGGTCTAAAATTAAAAATGGTTGGTCAAAAATTGAAAAACTATTAACAAATGATTATTTATAAGTTTAATAGCGAAATATAAAGTGTAATCTATATTTATATTAATATATATTTTTAATTTTTAATTTGATTTATTTTATATACAACTTTTTGAAAACATGATAGTTTAGGTTAGTAAATTAATCTAATAAAAAATATTCTTGAAAAATAATTTCTACCGTCATTTCTTATAAATCATACAACCCTTTACATTGTCATTTATTAGCAGAAATATTATTCCATCAGCCTTGCTAAAGTCAATATTAGTATAATTTTCAGATATTTACCTAGTTATTATTCATATTAATTTTATAATGGTATAGATTTGTGAGTAGATTTTTTCTATAAAGAAAAATCCTTAGATTGATTTTAGTAGTATTGTTAGTTTGAAAGTAATCCATAGTTGGCAAGCTGACATTCTTTCAGTTTATAACTGTAAATTATTCGAATAATCAAAAAAAATTCCACAAAATATGGTCTAAATTTAGTTATAAAGGATAGTAATGATGTACCCAGCAAATACGTATCTGACAGGTCAATCAATATGCCCGAATCTTTTGATAATTGCTTTTGACAAGCACCCAATTCCCTTCGATAGTGTTTGTGTGGATGTTGGGGTCATTAAGGTCAACTAAATTTAACTGGTTAGGCAGTTGATTGTATGTTGCCCATCTGTCGGTTATTATGCGAGTTCCTGGCAAGACATGGTGCTGAATAATCAGCATAAAGGTTACAGCAGATCTATCAATGATAGGAACCAATACACAATTGTGCATTTCATTCAATTATTTTGTATAATCCAATGTTCTTGACAATATTTTCCTTTATGCTATTTCTAGTGCACAAACTTAGATTCATTCAATTCAACCTTATATCCAAGTCTACCTAGTTGAATCGGATAGTTGATGATATATATACAGCAAATATCCCTGAAATAGTTGAACCAGTTGACGATGGCTTCCGAGTACACTCCTACCTGGTGCAATATTATCTTAGGCCCACTAATACATGAGGTCCACAAATGAAACAATGACAATTATGAACCAAAAAAGAATCACATCACATACTTTGACAAGATTTGCATACTTTGCAGTACAAAACCCTGCTAATAGTCCTATTGGCTTTATTAGAAAAACCAATAGGCTGACCAAAACACTGCTTCATTTTCATAATAAATAATGGTTATGTTAGCCATAGTATAGTAAGATTGGGATTTGCTGATAAATATTATGAAATAGGTAATTATGATTATTAGTCAAATCAATACTGTCTATAATTTCCACTGGATGGATGATGTGGATATGAGTTATTAGACATCTTGCCATTAGCATTACACAAACTCAAACTTTACTACTGAAACAACTTTCCGGAAGTTATTTTATTAACAAATTTAAATAACATATGTTAGTAAATCTAACTTTGTATACTGGGTACGTCATTACTGTTCTTTGTAAATAATTTTAGACAATAAAAGTTCATTATGTGGAAATTTTTTATTTTTGATCATTTCAATAATTTATAGTTATAAACCTAAAGAATACAGGCAAGATATTCAATAATTGAATTAATGTCAGCAGAATATAAAGATCATCATATTAATTTATTAATATTGGTGAAAGATTACCAACTTTTGATAAGATAATTTTTTTCTTGTTCAAATATTAAAAAATAGAAATGCCAAATTATATATTAATTATTGAAAGAGTAAGTACTAGCATTTTATATATTTAATATATTTGATAATTATTAAATTTTAGAATAAATAAAAAATATAAATAAAACTTTAATAGCAAATAAGTAACATATGAATAATGAATCATTGAATAAAAAGCAGCATATAGGCAACAAATGTGTAGTATTATATAAAATTAGGGTAATCTGACTGACTTTTTAAAAATGATCATTCTCTAAAAAATAATTTTACTATTATTTTAGCAAATTTAAATATAGTATAAATGAGCCACACTCATGCCCCCTACTAGAATTTAGAAAAGGGTGTTATTTTTTTGGTATAGGCAACCATGCCCACCACCAGGATTTAGAAAAAAGGGCATTTCTTAGAGATATGAATTTATTTTTGATATAGATATCTATATATATAGTTCAGCAGGCATTAACTTGGCATAAACCAGGCATAAACATGACCAGAAATTAATCTCAATTTTATAAAGCCAATAGTTTATAGTTAATAATTAGTAATAATAGGATTTTATAAAAATATCTTAATAGTTGAAATCATTGAAAATAATTCTTTAAAATTTCTTTGATTTATGGATGTTTTACATCATATATATAGAAATAATTATATTATTTAAATTATAATATTTATAAAGTAAAAAATATTATGTATTTTGATATAGGTGCCTACTTATAGTTTAATATATTTACTTTTTATATAGGTGCTGTCAACCAAAAGACCCCTTTCTCGTAGTATCGAAGATACTATAAAAGTGAATAAAAAAACTAAATTGTCAATAAGCACTTGCAAGGCACATATTTACTGTAGAAGATAAGATAGAGCATTTTTGGCTACATGCTATCAAGGCAAAGGGAGTAGAAAAACTTATTAGTAGGTAGGCAGATAGTGTAAGGTATATTAGCTGCATTTGTGATATATAATCTAGTTAGATTCAGATTATAGGCTTTTTTGTTATATAAATCAATACCCTAATGTGGAAGAGAAATTAATGGCTAAATAGACAGATAGACTACAGCTATTATACTGGATTGCTCGAAATCTTTGTATATATAGATTCCTTTTGTATAAAAAAGCATAGCTACAAAATTTAAAGATTAATGATTAAAAAATTTTTTATTGCCCAATTTTAAGGTAATTTAAGCATTGCGCCCTAAATATATAATCTATTTATTGTTTATTCATTATCTCCTATTTAGTGTTTATTTGTTGCCTGTTGTTTATTTATCTGTTAGGCTTAAACTTTAAGCATTTTTGAGATAGTCCTTTCACAAAAAATTTTAATAAAAAATTAATTTACCGCGATCGTGAACTACAGAATGGAAAATATATTAAGTCTTTTAAAAAGTGGTACCCAAAAGTCACAGAATGTGGGTATACTACATGAATATATTCCAAGAGATTCTGAAATGGATCCTGGTCATAGGCATAGTATTGGCGCCACTTAAATTCCCAAAGATAGGAATCCAATATTGGCAACAGCCAACAGGTACGATAAATGCCACATTTTCTTTTATTGTGTTGCTTGGCACAATACCACATCACCTCCATATGGTTTGAAAAAATAACATAAATTCTAAAATCTGTTTATAAAAAAATGTGGGGGAACTTCTGAAAAAGCGTCAAACTTTCATATATTCAGTGTTATGAATTTTGCTTTCTAGATTTAAAAGCTTTATAAAACAAATATAATAATTTGACAAATTAGAAATCTAGATAGAAAAGATTTAATTTTGTTGCATAATGTCAATCATTACACTTTAAATGGGAATTTTATATACTTACATAAATAAGGTTGGAAAAGTAACGATCTTTCAGGTTAAAAAGTACAGATGCTTCATTCAGATAAGTTAAATTAGCCATATCTTCTTCCTTTTTGAATTTAGGAGGATTCATTTTCTGAACTTCATTTTTGGAAACTTTTACTTTTTTACCAGAATCTGTCTGTACTGTGATTTCTTCCCCCTTTTCTTCCACACAACTTGCTGATATGAAACCTTCTGTTTCACTTGGAATCCAGACAAGCTTTTTTGACGACCATTCAGAATGTGCTGCGGCATCATTCATAGACGACTTATCAGAAAGCAAAAATTGCAAATTTTCTGGATCTTTTTCAGTCATCGTGTAGTTTTTAAAGAACTTTACCAAAAGCCTTTAATTTAAACCACGCACAACGAGAGTATATTATTTTTTCCAAAATAATTTGAAGTAGAAAAACGAATAACCTTTTATGCTCTTTACATCTCCACATAAACATATAAAAATAAGTAAAGGATCTTGCGCAATGTAAATTGACGTCATAAATCCTTTAACATAAAACGACGTCTAGCGTAAAAGCTTGTTGTGGTTCTCATTTAGTTTCACCGTATTTTTATGTGTCATGTTTAAAAACTTGTTGATGCATACTTCTTTAGTCGACATATAGACTTGAACTATAAGCGCAAAACACCAGCTGTCCGTTGGCGGCAACCGACACTCAAGCCAAATATAACTACATCTTAAGTTGCATCATAATTTTTTTTATAAAAAGTGTATGCATAGAATGAAAAACGGGAATCGTAACATAGTGAGTAATTAATAAACATGTACTACTTACATGAATTAAAGGAACATTATGACTTCACAGCACACAACTCACTTATATGGTCACAATGAAAAAACATCGAGTAGTAAATTTTGGGACCATATACATATACCAATGGCAAAAGGCATAAATACCGAAAGACACGCTTACAATCACTTTTAAATAGGCACTCGTGCTTAAAAGACGAATGCATCTTTGTACACAACGTCGTAACTCGAAGCATTATTCAATAATGAAGTTCTGTCTTTGATCGTTTCCTCAAAATACATGAAACATTTGTCACATTTCCAGATGCCATCGATCGTTTCTCGATCTTCATATCCCGATTTAGAATTGGCTCATGTCAATTGGGACTCGGATCGCGACACAAAAGTAAAGGCGAAAGACTTGAGCCCAATTTGACTTTGTCTGAAGACAACCGCCGTGCTCATCATCACAAAAATCTGTGCCGGACGATCTCACTGCCCTGGGCTCTTGACAGAGTCAGTGACAGTCTAAAACCGTTGCAAACAAATATATCCGACAGGGTCGGAGCAGAGGAACGTGCATTCCTTGTAAAACTGCCAGACAACGGAACCGTACAAACGCGCCGAGTGTAAATCCCAGTTAACACAACAAGAGAACGATCGCGCCACTCCTCCACTAGATGCTCTAATCGGACAGCTTACCAATCGTTTGGCCGTTACATTCAATCTCTTCTTGCACTCATACTCAGGGTGATCTTCACTGGCGTCGAGTCCAACCAACACACCGATAGGATATTGTATTAGGCGCATGATCTGTCATTTGCAAAGTCCCTGCCCAGCGAACTGACCCGTTGGAAATCCATGTGGAAGATCACCCTGATAAAGCGAGGTACCACATAATAAGAAGGAATCACTCGACTGTGGTGGTCTACCGACTTTTACTGATTGCGTACTCTGACCATCAGCAGTGCCGATGCCAAACGGTATTATTTTACAAGAGGATAATAGCTATTTTCGCAACTAGGTCGAAAATTATCCAGAGGGCGAAGCGAAGCGTTGTGTTGCTAGCTGTACTGTTATTTTTGTTCAGTAATAAAAAATCCAGCGGGCAATAACACAATCTACTCAGAGGGGAGCAAAGAGGGCAAGAATAGAAGCGAGACTTATACTAGTGTTGCCCGTACCATCCACTGCACCTGTGAGAAAGTGTTATTGCCGCTGGATTTTTTATTACTGAACAGAAATAATAAGTACAGATAGCAACACGAAACACTTCGCTCTGCCCTCGGGATAATTTTAGACCAAGGGGTAAAACACTGCTTTTCACTCTAGTTGCGAAAATAGCTATTACGGGTAACGATCTCGCCGTATTAAGAAAGGGTGGGCATAACACGTTCAGAAAAAAACGACCCAAGGAAAGTCAAACTGAATGCTGAAAATTGCTACTTTCATCAGTCATGTTAATTAAACTAGTGGATACATTAAAGGAATTCACCAAGCAGATTCAGAACTAGTGTGTATCTTCGACTGGATATGGATAGCGTTTAATTTCTTCTTTTGGAATTAGTGACTCCTTGGATTGAGAACACCTTTCTGAGTGCTCAGATGGAGTTGGCTGCACTTGTATGAACGATCCTAGGACATTCTATTCAGCCGGTTTTAAGGGTTCATCAGCATACAAACAGGGATCACCTATGAACAATTAACGCTATTGCGTATATATTTGAAGTGCCCATGTAACTAATTTTACTAACAAACGCGGCTTTTAAGCAATTGTGCTTGACCGCGGTCCGCGTGTGCCCTCCCTCCCTTATGACAATATATTATACGGAAAGACAGCCAGTGATAGATGTTTGTGACGCGTGTGATAAGGCGCATCCACGCAGATTGTAACCGCATTCGCTTTTCCTTAAACAAATTTGGCCAGTTTTTAACCCTAAAGCATCTCACGTTCACTATGTACCTTTGTATATACAAGTATAAATTAAAAATAAAAGGACAAATTTGAAGTGTTTTTTAATTAATTCAATATAAACGAACTCAATACATGACTATGTTCTTATTATTATGGAATACAAAAGTACAAATAATCAATCTGTATAACAATTCAAAATTACTAGTGTACATTTCTTTATTTTCATAAAGTGTGGTTTCCTGGTATCCACACAATCTACACTTACTGTACACTCAGAGCCGGAAAATATAAAAAATGCACAAAGGTTCACAAGTGAGGACTACTCGAATGTTCTTGTAACCGAGTTTTGCTTACGACTCGCGACATTAAGTCCACTTGGGGTAGTATGTATCCGATGGATCCACATATGGCTATGGAACAGACCTGCTTGGATGATAGTCAACAACACCGACACTAAGAAAATATCCAGACAAGGACTACCCCAAGGAGCGGTCTTAAGCCCAGTGCTGTTCCTATGGTACAAAGGAATTCGAGATGAACATGTTTGCCAATGACCTTGCTACTTGGATGACGGAGCCAAGAAAGGAATCCAACAATGCGCGGAGAACATCGCCAAATGGAGCGAAGATTTGCTGATGGAATTAAGCATTTGGAAATGCGAGATAACAATTTTCAATATGGACTCGAAAGACGCCGACTGCAAACCGACGGTCACAATCAATAATGGAGCTGAGTGCAAATACAACCCGACACACACGCTCCCTGAGCCCTCATGATCACTTCAAAGTATCATTAAATTACAAAAAAACGTATAAAAGCATTGCGACGGCCACCAAAGAAGTCGACAGGGAGCTGGTACATACACGGATACCCAGCCATTGTGGTCTATGGGGGAATGAAGAAGTCAAAAAACACAGCGAATGAGGCAAGTATACTATATTAAGACAGCACAGAATGTCTCTAAGATGTGGCAAAAGCGAGGATCAAAAGCACAGGAAAAGATACAATGTTCCACCATGGAAGATGCACGGCAATGTATGCGCAGGGAGGGGTGAAGAATGAGAGGACGATAAGATGTTTGTTCAACACTTTCCATAAATATCGGGGCTCATTTGTTTAGTGCTCGAAAAAATTACTCAGAAGCCGTTTGGACAAAATTCTAATGTCAGCAACCGTCCGGCGTTTCCATTCACATGTAAAACATTTTTTATTGGCGATCTACAGGGGGTGGTATAACGCGGGAGCGCTGGATACAGCTGAGTGCGCCCAAATCGGTATTTCCTAATACATGTTAAAGTATAAAACAGTGATTTTAAGGCACAATTGATCGCTTATAACATGTCGATATTATTGTCGGTGAAATTTCCCCAGTCGCCAGCCAGGAAACAGGATTAGGCGCACTCAACTGCATGGCTCACTTGCGAGCACTGGTCATTAATTGGAATCATGGCCATCAGACATCATCCTCCTCTTCTTTCTCCCACCATTCCGGTCCGTCGCCCCCTTGAAAAACTTCACCACTGTCTCCTCCACTTCTTTCCTAGTCGAATCAGGAAAGCGGGACAGGATCGCGTCTAGACAGAAATGAGTGTGGAAAATGCAAAAAAAACTAAGCAAATAATTTGCTTTAATTTCAAACAACAATTAATATAACGTTTCCTATATTCTTGTATATATTTCCCAAGCGAAAAACGGAAGCTTTACAGGTTTTAATAGAAACAATATCCGACTGAATCTTTTTCTTCTTCCGAGCCGAGGCAGGCCACTGTTTCCACTGTCTATGCTCTCCAAGAACTTAACCAGTTTTCCGGTGTCTTGAAAGATTGTCTTTGGGTCGATTCCATCCAGGAAGCTCTTCTTTTCCTCTCCCACCTGGGACACTTCATCAAGAGGTGATACGCGCTTTCTTCCACCCCTTCATCACAGTTTACACATAAGAAACTGGTAGCTTTCCCTATCTTGAACAGATATTGCCGGAGAAGTGGGCTCTTTCCTGTTCTAAATGGATGGTGAAGTTGTCTTTCCTACTCCCTTTGAACTCAGTTCTTTTTGGCTGTCCTCCAAAGATCTTAACATATTAATCTGAATGTTTTCCTTCCTCTTTCTCTGGCTTCTCCTGCTTGCCATGACTTTGACTACCAGTTCTACTCCTAAAGTAATCCGATATTGGTTCTCCACACTTCCTTTCTTTGCCAGACCATCTGCCTCTGCGTTGCCCTCTATGTCACGCAGTGAGATGGGACCCATTGGAACTGGACCAAAGTGCTTCCTGCGCGGAGCTGCTCTATCTTCGACTGTCCACCCTCCTCTGTCCCTTTTTCTATTGATCTGCTTTTGGCGTAGTACGCACGCCTTAAACGGGTGCAAAACAATCCGGCATCAAAGTACTACTCGCTACCATTGACCAGCATACTGAAAAAAAAACAGTTGTCAGATTCTATTTCGTCCTTAAAAAGAGTCTTATTCTGTACCATTGAAACAATCGCGCTTCGCAGAATTCAAATTCCTGTAGTAAACTGATTGATTTAGCATTGCAGTAATCAGGCTATATAAAGAATATCAGATATCTTACAAACTCTATGGATAAAACAGGAATTAAAATAATCACTAATCTCATGAACAACATCTACAACACCGCAGAGATTCCTCAAGATTTTTTGGAAAGCATATGTATTCCTTTACCGAAAATACAAAAGGCAAAAATTTGCAGTGACTTACTTTCAAACAATAAGTCTTATTTTATATGCTGCAAAATGTTGTGAATATGAATATTATGAAAAATAGAATAACCCCAATAACAGAGAAAGGTTTAGAGGAGAAACACAAGACTCTCTGAAGGGGTGTGAGTCACTTCAGTGGGCGGCGAAAGCTGCTTGGTCCGGCCCAACTTGAGTGGCGCTGCCGCTCGCGCTTGTGCTAGCCAGACCAGAACACTGAAGTAAAACGGCAACTGCGACCAGCCACTCTTTCTGTGGGACCCGTCAATGTTGTTCGGGCTCATTCCTCAAGTCGTCCGATGTCACCTTCACGCGGTGAGAGTTGTCTGCCCTAAGCTGGTACGTCGTGAAGAGACTACATACGACAGTAAGGATCAGCGAACGACTCGTCCTTCTGTGTAAATAGGCTGCACGGATAGGGAGCCTCGCAGGGACATGCAAACACCGCCGTAGCCTCGATGCTGCAGGTTCCCCTTTAGGCGGCCCTGCCGCGACACGTTTTGCGTCTCCACACATCTTTCCCCCACAAGCCTAAACTGGGCGAGCCATACAAGCCAGTATGGTCAACTCAAAACTGGAGCCCAACATTTGAAGTTATTGAAGTAGGGCGACAGTATGTCACAGTAGACAGCTTCGTCTTGATATTCTATGGAGTAAGGGCGTCCAACAATCTTGACACAGATTATTCACTTTCTCACTTCCCCATCAACTCACTATCCCAAACAAGCCAGGTGTCTATAACAAAAAATATTTGTTGCCCTAATTCGGCAATGCACTAACAACTTCTCATTTATTAATGGTCACAGTTAACATTAACTGTCACAGTTAAAAAAACGAATATATAATTAAAAAGAAGCAACTCACCACTGTCGTATTGCCCCAAATCTGCAGGGCCGCCACAACCGCGGTCATGTTGGTCAACCTTTCCTCCCCATAGTCATCCTACACAGGAGAGAAATACCTAGTAAAAACGTTCCCCTTCCCCAACAACAAGAACCAATCAATACCTACCTGTGACTCCTTGATGATGTGCCGATATTTCACATAGGTTTCATCAAATCTTTCCAATCGATACAACTGAAATCCATGAGAAAATAAGTTTTGCATTCTATTTAAATCCAACGCGCTCAAACCATCAAGCTAGTTTTTGATGCCAACCTGAGGATATTCTGGGATTTAAAGCAGCTAAATGTAACTAGTCTGAAAGATATACGATTTCCCCTAATGAAAAGTAACCGGTACAATTTCTGAATATAAGGATACATTTGTTTACCACTTGACCAGTGAGCTCTTGAATGCGTAGATCATTCTGGTCTGCCGATTCTAGGGTAGTGAGTGCTTCCTTGATGCGATTAAAACGATATTCACAGTAAGCCTTTTCAAAGAGAAGATCTCTGAAATGATAAGAAGTAGGTGCCATAAAGGGAATATTCAGATAAACAGGGTTTGAGTTAAAAAACTATCATCGTAGTGATGAAAAAGTGAGATTAACAAAAAGATACAACTAATCATACTTACTTTGCAAAATTAGGATTTTTCTTCAATTGGTGAAGTACATCATCGTGCCTATTTAGATGAATCAAGGCAACAATTTTACACTGAAAAGCCTTGAATTCATCTGGATATTTTTGAAGTACTGAAATGAGATAATATAGAATAAAATAACTTCTTTACCACAAATGATATATGTACTTGACATCACAAACAGTTAATTGCTATTAATGATTATTTGTCTTTATGCTCTTTGCAGTCTAAGATTCCATAATTCATTTTATAGAATGTGGAAAGCAAACAGTGTAGGTCATGTTCTAATTCCATTTTGTTTCCTGCCTTGTCTTGATGGCGACAGCTGAAGAAAACCCTGTTTCAGACAGGTTTCTTGTTGAGAAGGATAGCAGGAGCTTCAATGCTTCTCCATTCAAGAGAGGAAACAGTGGCTTCATTTTCATCCAGAATGTTCCCTAGGTCCAAGCTGCTGAATGAGTTCTTCGCCGCATTGTCATTGAACAGAAGTCAGCCAAAAGAAATCTAGGAACATCTACTGCATTGCTTAGCTGTATTTGTGCTAGGCAAGAGGTGATTAATACTATATCATTATACTTAGCCTTATCCAATGCACTACAACGATTGTTGAAAATTAATTAAATCGGTTAATATTTGTTAATTATATTATAATTTAAGTATTCCAAAAATGGGGTATATTTTATGAATGTAGTGTTTCATTTTAAAAAGATCAATTTTAAAAAATTAATTATTTCATAATTATCTTTATTTATGTGGTACGTAATTTATATCGCAGTTTATTAATAATATTGTATAGTACTAAACAATACTAACAATGGTATGTATAACATAGCTATGTAAGTCACTAAATTCGAATTACGAAACCGTTGTATGTGTTATATTTTTATGATAGACACAACATCCTCTATGTTATTGTACATATATTATACAAATTATATGACAAATATGATAGAACAGTAAGTTAAAAGAAAAAATAATTATGTTAAATTTACTAAATAAATATAATTGTGTAGTGTCCGTAACGCCTAAAATAAATAGTCATTTTTTCACAGTTCAGTATTATACCATCTTAAATAATAGTAATTATTAAACCTAGTATACTGGAGATTAAACCATGACTACACAAATTAATCTATATTGATT
>JAUYWV010111317.1:0-12492 GCA_032274565.1 Nematoplana nigrocapitula
AGGAGTGGGGGAAGGAAAAGAAAGAGGGAGGAGAGGGCGAAGGAAGAGAAAGAGGGAGGAGAGGGCGAAGGAAGAGAAAGAGAGAGGAGATTTTTCTTTTTTTTCTTTTCCATTTAATCAGACTGAGCCACAGCAACGCGTGGCCGGGTACAGCTAGTACATTATAAAAATTATCATAAAAGTAACAATTTAGTATTTCATACCAGATCAAATGTGCACATGTTCTTATTTCAGACGTAAAACACCAGACGACGTTGTTTATACTCTTGGGTCAAAAGGAACGGATGTCTCGCTTGATGTGGACGTGGATGGGGATTGTGAGGACGAAGAGAGCTATAAGGTTCACCTCAAGACAATGGCAACAGAGATGAGACACAAATCGCCCAAGTTGTCCATCTTGCTCAGTCGCATGAGACTGACATTCCCTTTGAGGAGGAAATGGATATCGACGATGCCGCGGGTACTGGATCTACTCGAGAAGTATCCAGTATTTTCACCCACCTCAACTGTGAGTGTGCTGATACTTGAGCAGGAGATGACACTTTTGCTCAATAGAAAACCTGCCAGACTTCATGATTTCTTGGCCCTTCACAACGACAAGTTAGGATCATTGTTGTCAAAGAACAAAAAGGTACGTTTTTTAAGAATATGATACACAAGTCGGTCATAAAAAATATGAGATCATGGATTTATTTTAGGATCAAGTACGAGCTATTATGTTCTCAGATCGTAAAATCCAAACTGATCTCTATTTTACACACTATCGTGACAACTGTCTCACCTATTTTTTCTTCATGTCATTTCCAATTTCTTCAAACATTTGCAGAATCAGCTTTTATTTCTCATTTTCCTACTTTCAATCTCCCCTGGTCATTTTTTCGTCTATGCCTTCATCGCTTTCATTATCCGCAGTCTTCCTAAAGTTCCTCCTTAGATTTCTTGCCTTCTTCTTTCCACCCACTATTCCAAGATCATATTATTTAAATCTTTATCTATTCTGTCTTTTTATTTTTGTTTATCTGTATCTTTAATATGACTTTAAGTATTTTTCAATGGCTTATTAATTCGTAATTGAAATTTAGTATTATTATGAATTTTATCGATTTTATTATTGCTATTACAATTATTAATAACTTATTCGTTTATCCCTGACAAGACCTCAACTATATATTCCCATTTCGTTTCTTTTTATTATCAAACATGAAATCCTATCTATAATTAGAGAAGTGTCTATGTCTGACCGGAATTTATCTCTTTACTCTCTTGACCAATTTGGCATGCTCGATGACTCAAAAAATGCTACACCAAATAGCCACGAGATGCAAAATTTCTGTTTGAGAGGCCAACATGCAGAAAATACCCCCAAAAACCATTATGCTACAGTAAAACGATGCTAAATCAATATGCTGCAGATGACCGATTGTTGCGATGCTAAATCAATATGCTGCAGATGAGCGATTGCGATTAACAGAAAGTCTGGACAATTCATTTATGCATGTCTTTCTCTGTTAATTTTCGGGGTCAGACTCTCTTATCGATTTGTCAATTCCCCTAACAAACCGCGCTCGCTTATAGCCACACACTATTTTGCCACTTTATTGGCCGAAGCGAAGCGCGTGTATGCCGCTAGTGTATAGTCATTTATTTTATCAAGTTTAATATGTACATTTTTAATTTTCAGGCTGCACTGACTGACAATGAAACAGTTGAGAGGCTGGCCAAGGTATTGTGCCCCAAAACAACTCTCATAAAGCAGTTTGCTGGGATTCAGCCCTGTATCATAATGAAAGATGAGGCCTACCATTTTACAATGGAAAACAATAACATTTTTTCCGACACATCCCTCGTTGCTGTGGTTGAGTTCTATCTCTTCTTTTTGTGGGCGCTCGATTGTCATTACACCGACTTGCATGCTTTTTGGCAATTCCTTGAAATCGCCTTGTTTAATTGTGAACATAAAAACATTAATGTTAAAGGGGCCAATCTCCTCAAATTGATTAATTTGTGAACTATATCCCTTTTGTTCTTCTGAAGTGATCTAAAACAATACGGTCATCTACGTCTTTATAGATGATATTCTCTCCGCCGCCCCGCTGGTAGACATCTTGTTGTTATCTGTACAGTGTTTTATGAAATCGGCCCCTGGTGTGCTCTGTTACGCTGTGGCTTCGATACATACGGATTTTTGTTTTGTTTTTGGTAACCCCGACCTCACTCGCTCCCGAGTGAATCGTTTTGTGTTTCACGTGTGTCTCTCTAGCTTGGCAAGGCCTGCTCCGTGCGCGAGGGTCTAACAAACATTTAATTAATAGAATTGATTCTATATGGATGTACCTGAATTATATTTTTCATTTGGTTTCTAATATGAAATACACCGAAACGGTGGTATATTACACGGAATCTATATAATATGAAATACACCAAAACGGTGTTATAATACACGAAATCGGTGTGTAATATGAAAAACACGAAAATGGTGTAATATTAACCTCGTTTGGAATATTTACACCGTTTTAGTGTTTTTCGTGTTACACACCAATTTCGTGTATTTTAACACCGTTTTACTAACAGTGTAGTCACTTATCAACAATACCTCGGTGTTCTATTGTCAAAGGAACTGTTTTAGACTACATGCGCTGTGTTCTTCTTGGTGTTGTTCGTTGCCTAACTAATGCATGGTTCCTGTCATCTAACAACAGGGAACATTTTTACCTGGGTACCAAAGAGAAGAAAATTGATGAGGCCATTGAGAAGATAACTGGCACAAAAGAAGTTGAGCGACTGCCAAGAGGTATCTCTCAGAGAGCATTTTGGAAAGCACATGAATGGAGAACTTTTTTACTGTTCTACTCTTTTCCTCTTCTTAGTTCTTACCTTCCTCCGGATTTCATTTTCCACTGGTTCTTGCTTGTCTTTGGAATGCATCATCTTCTGCAGTCTTCACTCACCGAGGGAAATATCATCATGGCAGCTGAAGCACTCAACATTTTTGCACACCAAACTGGCATTCTGTATGGCCAACAATATATGACATAAAATATACATATACTGTCACATCTTGCTTAATGTGCTGGGAACTGGGGTCCTTTATGGACCTATAGTTGTTTTCCGTTTGAAAATTCACTTGGATTAGTCAAGATGTACCATGGTTCTCAAAACATAGCAATTCAAATAGCTCGAGCAATGATTCTGCAGCAACGAATACTGTCTACTTTGAACACTTAACATCTGTACATCCAGAGACCATCAAGATGCTGAAAATTATGTTGAGATGTTCCACAACAAAGCTTACATCATCACACAAGTACATCAAACGTATTTCAAATTATCTTGTATAATGCTCATGAGTAAAACTTATTAACGTTTTTTCCTAGGTTTCACAAGGTCAAAGTTCCTGGCAGTCCCGGAGTCGTCACTTCGATCGAAGATGCGGGAAAAATTAAACAATGCGCAAAAAAAGAAAAAATGAGTGAACTAACTTTCTATCAATACGTGCTTGAACTGATCATTATTCGTGTTTTGTTTATATGTTATATGCTTTGAAATATGTAAATATATTATATGTAGTCACTTTTCTTTCTAAACTTTTTATTAGTTCATTTATGATTTATTTAGTCATGTGTTAAGTATATATAAATTCAATAACTATGGATAACTGCAGTTTACTGTACGAAATAACTGCAGTTATGAACTACAGTTAACTGTAGTTTTTTTATTATTAAAAAACTGCACAGTTATTCTTCCTGTGGGCAGAGAAGCACATTTAATTGCAATGATTCCCAATGCTTTCCTCGAACAGACTCTGGAAAAGGTTCGAGGTTCAATCATCCATTGAGAAGTATATAACAGCTGAAATCTAAAAGTAAATATTATGAATTTGGAGTTCTAGAAGACTTAAACTAGGGATAATCTGATGATGTGGTGTTTTAGACTCAAATTCATAGGAAAAAATTACTCGAGAATCAGATGTAAATTCTTAGCGCTATAGAAGTCACCAAATAACAAATGTTTGATATCAAGAAAGAAAACCAGAAGGATGATGCTGTTCATATCCTTGAGGTTTTAGTCATTCTGACTATCAATGACAATGGAACTCTTGCTCACCACGAAAACGTTGTTCGAGCAGCCGCTGGCCATTTGCAGAATTTTACGACATTTTTACTAATGTATTAGGGAACGAAGTTTGAAGACAACTACGTGAATTGAATCCTCATATGGATGCCGCAAATGCTCACGCTGCTGGTCCAACAACATTAACTGCATCCAGAGAAGCACATTTACTTCCAATGATTCCCAATGCTTTCCTCGAACAGACTCTGGAAAAGGTTCGAGGCTTTATCGCCAAGTGGACCGACATGTTGCACACTGCGAAATGGGAAGACCAACTCTTGATGATTAACACTTTTACATGTAATTCGAGCATTCTATATTATTATTGTATCTGCATGTTTTGTTTGATTAAAATACAGATTAGACTCAAACAAGTACAATACTTCATGTGTTCATAGCATTGATTCTCCTGTAAAATCGCGTTATATTTTAGTTAGTTTGTAAAATATTTAAATTGTCAAAACAAACTGAATTATTATATCACAATTTTGAAAATGGAAATGGTATAGTTATATATTGTAAATATATTAGCCTTTATGTGATCAGCTGTATATGTTGGTCAGATTGACTCCTTATTGACCCTGTTGTCATTGTAATGTATTTTTATATTATGTTAGCCATCTTTTTCAAGGAGTTTTATTAGGCAAACAAGTTGGTTTCATTTTTTAAAAGTATAATTAATTAATATGACCTTCTAAAATCACAATGCCTAAATCTTTAACATATATGCAATTTATCATTTTTCCAACATTAAACATTACTGACAAAATTAGTCAATTCTACAGAGTACCACACTTCATGTGCTATTTCAGGCTGTATAACTTTAGCAGTCAACGAAGAGATCTGACAACATAATGAATGTCCTGTGAAACACGAGTTAATATATTACTTCAAAATAGAAACAAGCATACAGTATATCACTGTTGCCACAGCCAATATTGAAAAATAAATCATAGGCTAAAAACAAATAACGGACAAGACTGTTTGTCACGAGCACAAGAGAAAGCCTGAGCAATTTTTTAGTCTGGACACATTGCCTGGAACAATTCCCCAGCATTATGTCGTAATAAAAACTTCTAATGCTCTCTCCACCGCGTGTAACGTCCACCTGATCTCTGCCTCTAATGCTCTCTGTCGGGTGATTGATATTAATGAGTCAAAGTACGTCTGCCATTCGTGCCTGCTCAGCAAGAGATCACTAGGGAGGGATGTGACGAGTTTATGATGAACTAGAACTTCGTTATATATGCACCAGTATCTTTGACTTGTCGAATTCTAGCGATTGCGGCTGCAGGTTTTTCGTCATTAAGTGAAAAAGCTTGCAGTGGGAATGGGAAAACCTCGAATATGAAGCATTGATTAAGGTATTTGACAGTTCTCTACAGCAGCTCGACAGGCAATCCTCTTGGGAGCCAGACGATGTTGTAGGTTAGAACTGATCTTGCGTGCACGTACACTGTTCAACCAATGGTGATATTTGCGATATCCATGTTTACTTCGAGGGTTTAGAACCATAGTAATGGATTCTCAGTGTAAAATCCTGGGATTTTCACAGCAACGTGTCTCACAACACATTCTTCCTCTGCCATTGCATTCAACAATAAGTAAAAAGGGACTTATAGACCTAAATCTCCCCCATACCTATCAGACAGCAAATCACCAACAAGACCAACAAGGTGAGGAAAACTAGCTATCGCTGACCGGACGTCAGACAAAGTTCTGTTATATTTGATCGAAAAGGAAAGATATTTGTATGCCTACCACAAAACTCTGTCAAGATCACGAGTTTAGATCAATGTAACTAATCAACAATAATAGGGTAGAGTGGGGTAAAGTGGCCAGTGGGGTAAAGTGGCCATATCCTTATAATAATAAAACAATGTTTTAATTAATGATATAACTTCATTACTTTTCGTAGTATCCACATAATTTTTTACTGAATTATACGGTTTTCTTACTCGACCGTTATATTTGTTGTTTAAATGCATTAAACTATTTAATTGACTAGCAAATATTTTAGGCGCATCATTGGAATTTATAACATATTTTTCCACGAGAAAATTATTCAATTTTGATAATTTCAGTCGACACGTTTGTCAGGTATGTGATAGTTAAGCATTTATATGTATTATTTTTGTATTTTACATGTCTAAACATATATAAGTTCATTAAATCATGTAACATCTTCATTTTTTCTTAAGATTACTTTTAATTGTAAACCACGTCAGTGGGGTAAAGTGGCCACCCTTGAAAATATGAAATATATTTATTGATATATGGCATAAAATAAAGTGCTTTTATTAGTATTAATGCTAGTATGTATATTTTTAAATTAGTTTGACCTATAGCTTACCTAATACTATTCTAAAATACATTTATTATTATTTTCAGACCCAAAACAAGGCAAAATGGTCAGGAAATATGTGAGAAAAACTAATTTTTCTAAAACCTATTCCAAAGAATTATTGACACAATGTATAACTGAAGTGAGAAGAGGACGTCCAGTTGCTTCAGTTTCTAAAGAGTACATGGTTCCAAGAACAACAATAAGAAGACACTTAGCCAAACCTGTTGGTCAATGGGGAAAGAAGACCATCTTTACTAAGGACCAGGAGATCATGTTGGAATCTAGAGCTCTGTATCTGTGTAATAGGGGATTCCCCTTAACTATTATGGACTTTAGAAAGATGGCATACAAATTTTTTACTGTTCTTAAAAGGAGAAAACTAATAAATACTAGTATGCCAAAAACCTGGGAAGAGGAAAAAATAGCTAGCAAAGAGTGGTGGCTCTCATTTAAAAGTAGACATCTTGATTTAGCAATCAGGTGTCCTGAAAATTTATCTGCTGCTAGGGCAGAGGCTTTTAACAAACAGAGGGTTGAAGGTTTTTTTTTATTTCCAAAAATTGGTTGATGACATCCAATTGCATGACTATCCCATGATGATGTATAACTGTGACGAAACAGGACTTAGTTCAGTTCCAAATAATAGTTCAAAAGTCATTGCCAAAAAAGGGGCAAGGACAATCCAGTGTATAACAGTTGGAGAGAGAGGCACATTAACAACAATTTTACCCTGTGCAAATGCTCAAGGTCAGTTTATACCCCCATTTCTGATATTTAAAGGTCAGATGGAGTCAGAAATGGAGTTCAACATCTGAAGATTGGATGAAATGTATCAACTGCAACCTGTGGGCATGCGAAACATATTTTGCTACTAACAAATGTGCTATATGTGCTTGATATTTATATTTTAATGTTATATAAACTTGTTCAATTAGACTGTATGTTTATCATTACTTTGTGTAATAAAAGTTAACATGTTATTATGAAAAATAATCATAAATTGAGGAATTATCACTTGTATTTAATTGTTTAGTTAAAGGGTGGCCACTTTACCCCACCCAAGGCCACTTTACCCCACCCTATACAACATTTTAAATGCAATATATAACTATGAAAATGTATGTATGCATAACTTTAAGATAATAAAATATAAAGACAACATTATAGAGTTGTCATAATCACATAAGTTTATATTTCAGTTTGTATCCATAAATTAAAAAAATACATTCGCTGCAAGTATGGCCACTTTACCCCACTCGTCTACCCTATATAGTTAAGTGAAATCGGTCGCAATAGATGTTCTCCATATTTTTCTCTTCGACATTAGCCCAATGCGATCAGAAATGAAAATTTGATTCAAAGAGCTCGTGTGATAAACAGATAAGAAAAAACTGCCGGGAGTGTTATTCAATGAAAAGGAGAAAAGGCAAGTTGTTCGGGGAAAAAGAAGCCTACATATATAAACACAAGAAGATCAAGATCAACGGAAAGCATGAACTGATCGAGGTAAATATTTACCCGGTATATAAGATTATCTAATTCAGACTGATTTATAGTGTTCCTATAATCGGATTGTAAAATTATTCAATGAACAAATTCCACGCCGACTACGGCAGCGGAACAACACGTCAGGCTAAGTGCTTTATTGCGTTATCTGCAATAGCTAGTTGTGTCTAATTTCTGGCGTATGCTGTCAAATATAACACAAAATGCGGTGATTAATATACTAATTATGAGTATACGCAAACAGATATACAGAGGAGTCAGATTATGTAACCGCTACTGTTAGGTGGAACACGTAAATGCGTAGAGAGAGCCAAGGCGCTGATGAGGTTAAACAACCGCTGCAACAAGATGAATGAACATGTTAAACACCAACATCACATCAAGAATTGCGCTATTATTATATTGCAAATAAAGGCAACCACTATGTCTCCGGAAAATTATTTCCTTTTATTTACAGCTAAGCTTGGCCTTCCGCTAGATTTTCTATGATGATCGCTCATTATATCTGCGGCAGGATGTCCCTAGACGCACCATAATTCCCTTGTCTGAAGCAAGAAGGAATCAGTGCGGCCTCCGTCAACAAACTTTGCCCATTATCGCACCCGCTCCTTGAACAAATGAAGTATTTCCGACGAGATCAAACTGTTGAAAAAGCTGGGCCTACTTGCAAGTGTAGTTAGTGATCCTTCATCCGGAGTTGTAGTCGAACGATAAAGAGTTGAAAACAACTTTCCTGTTTGAAAGACAACGCAACGTGGTGGTTGCGAGTCAGTTGCATCGCTCGTATAAGTTGGTAGAATATTGTAGCATATAGTCGCCGAGTAAGTAACGTAGTTTTCCCTGCCCATAGCAGGGGCGTACGTGTCCAGGGGGTGGGTGCGGGGGGGTCCGGACCCACCCCAGCTGACAAATGAAAATGAAGTCTAGAGTATAGATGTATTAAGCCATGCAATAACAAAACTATGCGATGAAATATGCACTCGGCTAATATACGTACAGAATCCAAATATCGTGCTCACAAATGGACAGCTGACGGAATTCCTCGCTGATTGCTATATTGAAACTGAATGCCTCGCTGAGACTTTTCCCTCGCCTTCTCATCTTCGCCTAGTGCTAAGTATTAACTTGGTCAAGGATTCATTGAGAGAGTTATAGACATCGTCATGGGTCGCCAGGAAAACAAGACCAGACAACGAAAGTTAAAGGGACTATACTATGTAAAACACGTTGGGTAGAAAGATTTGAGGCAATAGATAATTTCCTGGATTTGGGGCCAATTCCGTATTGATCGAGTGCCTGTGAGTCTATATAGTACATCCACACGTATATGCTGCAGAGCGCCTAACTGCTCTAGTCCTCATGAACTCAAACAACGACCTTAAACTCAAATCGCAGGAGGTCGTGTCGCGCTTCGTCAGGGCCTTTGATCAAAATTGTATGAACATATTGAAATTTTTTGTTTTTGTTTTTATTACATTTAATTTATAATCCTTTCAATAAAATCGATTTTTAAACAATTTGTTGTTTCCAATTCTAGTGATTGAACTGCCATATATATTTGGGATTTTATAAGTACTCCTAGCGATAGTCCCCCCCCCCCCCGCCCCGTAATAGGCTTCAAATGCAAGCAAACGTACTTAAAATTGTAATTTTTTCTTTGGAGGATAACTGCGGACTTCCAGTTCGGACCCATCCCTGCTAGATTTTCTGCACACGCTCCTGCATTGAGTATAGTAATTTGGTACAACCACAAAGAGCCTTCATTTTGTGACATTCGTTTAGGGCAATCCATTGACTGTGCATTCATTCGGATAGGTTAATAGTCATCAATATGTGACCTGTCTAAACTGCGTAGTCGTTTTAAGCCAGTATACACAGCTGATCTATATCTCTTCCTCTGTGATTAGCGGAATTCTGATTTAGGCAATTTCTGTGACGATGAGTTCCCGTAGAGTTTATTTTGATCCACTTCCAATAGATAATTCTCAGGTTTTTAATGGCGGTTGACTGAGCTGGCGTTGTAGTATCCAGAAATTGTGGCAATTAGTAGACACTCATTGGGGTATGGTTATAAAAGTCATTCCACCGCGAATGCCGCCCCCCACCCTCGGCAGCCCCCCGGCAGTAAGTTCACGCTAGATTATGTCATCTGTAAGACTAATGATTTAAAAAGTATATTTCTGAACTATACTTTACTTGCCGTTTTGTAAATCTTCGGAATGTGATAACATGGAGAGATACCCAAAATTAATTGTCTGCGTGTCTGTATTTCTCTGTCTTCGCTATATGTCGGAGAGAACTAAAATTGAGGATACCCACCTCAATTGAATGGAGGGACAGTTCGTTTTAAGGGTCGTGTTAAAGTTCTTGAAGACGCTACCAAAATTATTCGTCATTTTTATATCTGCGTTCTTGCTGATCTTAATTAAGGAAATTTCGTGGTAATAAAAGAACATCTTACGTCGCAATAAACTCACCAGTACTGAGTACCACATTCAAATTGCATTTCACATTCTTGATTTATATATCGATTTGTTGCAACACAGTATACACCATATCTGCACATTTTCATTACTGATCTGAGACAAAATTTGGCACTTTTGTACATAACGTAATAATAAAACATTCTGCAGCATGCCACAACAATCAGTCAATATAATAAACAATAAGTAGGATTACCCGTATAGAGTTAGTAATCGCCACATCTGCAGAATTCAAATTTATTGATTTAGCTTTGAATCAATCAGGCTACTGGAGAATTCAAATTCCTGAAGCATATTGATTTAGCATCGCAGCAAAAACATGTTTTTTGTGTATTTTCTGCTGTGGGCCTCTCATTTAGAAATTTTTCATCTCGTGGCTATTTGTCTCATGTTACCCATTGGCGTAGCATTCTTTTGAGTCATCAAGCATGCAAATCCGCCAAGAAAGTTGGGAGAAAAATACCGATCAGACATACATACATACCCACATACATACATACATACATTTCTCTAATTATAGATAGGATTAGTTAGCAAGAGACTGCTAAGTATTTTAAAAAATAGCTTAGAAAATGTCCAAATTTCTGTCACTAACACTCTATGAGTAGACTTGTCTGACGCTACTCAAACGTCAAATCAATTGGAAATAAACCACATCTGATCACTTGTGGAGAAGACGTACTGGTAACTTCATGGCATACAGTATGTACAATTCTCTAACAGATCCACACCCGTAAAGAGAATGCAGGCGACGCCATTAAGCATCATCCGAACTTCTGATACAGTATTTTTAACAAATTAAAACAGAAGAGGAACTTAGTTTGGGAGTCGCTAGATATAATTTTCTCTGATTCCCTATTGAAAACTGCAGCTAGAAAATTCCGCAAACTGTTAAATATAAAGTACGCGCCTTTAAAAGTTTTTGGGCCCATAAAACATAGCACATTTTGCCTTGGCGTGGCCCTATACATATAAAACGTTTTAATCTTTGGTTAGTATAATAAAGCTGAAGGTCACTATGTAATTCAGTAGTCAATATGCTTTCCGACTGTGTGTTGTGTATCGATAAATCTAATATACTGTATACCTAATATGCCATTTCTTTAATTATTAATGTTATAAGTATATTTATAGAAATATATATAAAAACTCAATTACTTAACCTAAACATTATAGGGTATCAAGATCATGAGCTAGCTTATTATCCAACCATCCCGATCTTGGCGGGACAGTCTCAATTTGGAGGGAAATGTCCCACTGGAGCTAATGCAATTTTGTACCTTCTTTAAATTTGCCGCTATTGCTTCGAGATTTTGATTGGTCAATCAATGGCGATAAATTTGAATTAAGGTGGGTAGTTAGTATGAAATAAAATAATAAATTAATTTCACATTTTGTAATAATGGATAAATAAAAACAAGGATGCTGTAATAAAAGTTGATTTTGATGTTTAATATTGGTATGAGATTTTAATACAATTTTAGTTGGTAAAACGAAATTAAAACAATCCCATGACAAAATATATCGTAAAAAATACAAAAACGAAATACAAATATCTCGGGGAAACATTTGATTGATTGACATCAAATTTGAGTCGAATTTGTTGTTTAACGTCATAATGACGTGTTCTAAAAATGAAGTAAATCCGTGATGAGGGTATAAATTGCATTAGCATCGTTCCGCCTCCCGACGAGACCCTTAGCGGCGCACGTTTTGTCCTGACCAAAAAAAGAAATTAAAACTAGAAATAGTTGAATGAGGAATTTATTTTTATAGATAATAAATAGAACCACCAGGTAAATATAAAATAAAATGTTTAATGTCCTGACGTTTCGGTTATCACTGTAACCATAATCATAGAAGCAAGAAAATACATCAAAATACAGTAGTTAAATGCAGAAGGCGATAAAAAGAACAGTACTCGCTAACTGACAGAGTTCACAAGCTGAGAAGCCACACTACTTTGAATATTGATTAGGCCAGAACTTAGATTAACGAGACTGTTCGAGTAGTGTTTAATAAAAGCAGATTCCATGACACGTCTAA